>LPNX010582798.1:8983-33884 GCA_001517045.1 Pseudotsuga menziesii | reverse complement strand
ATCATCATCATCACCTTCATCATCATCATCATCCTCATCATCATCATCACTGTCAACATCATGAACATCATCATCATCATCCTCATCGTCATCCTCATCATCATCATCATCATCACCTTCATCATCATCATCATCATCATCATCATCATCATCAACAACATGATCATCATCTTCACCATCATCATCACCATCATCTTCAACTTCATCATCATCATCATCATCAACATCATCATCACCATCACCATCAACATCATGAATAGCATCATCACCATTGCCATGTTCATCATCATCAACATCATGAACATCATCATCATCATCATCCTTATCATAATCATCACCATCATCATCATCCTTACCATAATCATCACCATCATCATCATCATCATCATCATCATCACCATCATCTTCATCATCATCACCATCAACATCATGAACATCATCATCATTCATCATCGTCATCATCATCATCACCTTCATCATCGTCATCATCATCATCATCACCATCAACATCATGAACATCATCATCATTCATCATCGTCATCATCATCATCACCTTCATCATCGTCATCATCATCATCATCACCATCAACATCGTGAACATCATCATCATCACCTTCATCATTGTCATCGTCATCATCATCATCATCACCATCAACATCATGAACATCATCATCATCATCCTCATCATCATCCTCATCATCATCACCATCAACATCATGAACATCATCATCATCATCCTCATCATCATCATCACCATCAACATCATCATCATCATCATCATCATCATCATCACCATCAACATCATGAACATCATCATCATTCATCATCATCATCCTCATAATCATCATCACCATCAACATAATGAACATCATCATCACCATCCTCATCATCATCACCTTCATCATCATCATCATCCTCATCCTCATCCTCATCATCTCCAACAACATCATCCTCATAATCATCATCATCATCATCCTCATCCTCATCTTCATCATCACCTTCATCATCATCATCATCACCATCATCAACATGATCATCATCACCACCATCAACATCATCAACATCATCATCATCATCAACATCATGAACATCATCCTCATCATATCATCACCATCATCTTCAACTTCATCATCATCATCATCATCATCATCATCATCATCATCAACATCAACATCATGAACATCATCATCACCATCGCCATGTTCATCATCATGAACATCATGAACATCATCATCATCATCATCCTTATCATAATCATCACCATCATCATCAACCTTATCATAATCATCACCATCACCAACATCATCATCATGATCAACATCATGAACATCATCATCATTCATCATCGTCATCATCATCATCACCTTCATCATCGTCATCATCATCATCATCATTCATCATCACCATCAACATCGTGAACATCATCATCATCATCCTCATCATCATCACCATCAACATAATCATCATCATCATCATCCTCATCATGAACATCATGAACATCATGAACATCATCATCATCCTCCTCATCATCATCACCATCATCACCATGAACATCATCATCATCATCCTCATCACCATCACCATCAACATCATCAACATCATCATCATTCATCATCATCATCCTCATAATCATCATCACCATCAACATAATGAACATCATCATCATCATCCTCATCATCATCACCTTCATCATCATCATCATCATCATCATCCTCATCATCATCATCTCCAACAACATCATCCTCATAATCATCATCATCATCCTCATCCTCATCTTCATCCTCACCTTCATCATCATCATCATCATCATCACCATCATCAACATGACCATCATCAACACCATCATCATCAACAACATCATCATCAACATCATGAACATCATCCTCATTATCATCATCATGAACATCATGAACATCATGAACATCATCATCATCCTCATCATCCTCATCCTCATCACCACCATCAACATCATGAACATCATAATCATCATCCTCATCATCATCATCACCTTCATCATCCTCATCATCATCATCATGAACATCATGAACATCATCATCATCCTCATCCTCATCACCACCATCAACATCATGAACATCATAATCATCATCCTCATCATCATCATCACCTTCATCATCATCATCCTTCTCATCATCGTCATCACCGTCAACATCATGAACATCATCGTCATCATCCTCATCGTCATCCTCATCCTCATCATCATCATCACCTTCATCATCATCATCATCATCATCATCAACATGATCATCATCTTCACCATCATCATCACCATCATCATCATCATCACCATGAACATCATCATCATCATCCTCATCATCATCATCACCTTCATCATCATCATCATCCTTGTCATCATCATCACCGTCAACATCATGAACATCATCATCATCATCATCATCATCATCACCACCATCAACATCATCCTCATCATCAACATCATGAACATCATGAACATCATCATCATCCTCATCACCATCAACATCATGAACATCATCATCATCATCATCATCATCATCATTCATCATGCCCATCAACATCGTAAACATCGTCATGATCATCCTCATCATCATCACCATCAACATCATCATCATCATCATCATCATCATCATCAACATGATCATCATCGTCATCAACATCATCATCATCAACATCATCATCATCATCATCATCATCCTCATCATCGTCATCACCTTCATCATCGTCGTCATCATCATCATCATTCATCATCTCCACCAACATAAAAAAACATTTAGAATTATTAAAAAATTTACACTTTATTGTAAATATATATTTGAAAAAATTTCCTTTGAAATGTAACTTATAGGTCCATTTCCTTTTTATTATTATTTAATTATTATCAATTATCCATCCATAAAAAAATTTAAACTAAAACAACTTTATTTGGATTAGCTTATTGTTGAGTGGGGTTTTATGATGTAATGGTTGATCCCTTTATTATAACATGTTAAGTATAATTTAATTAGAAAATATATAAATAAATTGAGATTTAAGTTTAAATTTTTATGTAATATAAAAAAAAAATAGTAAACAAAATAATAAATTTGATTTATTAAACTATATAAATATATAATTTAATATATAAAATAAATTGAGTTAACAAATAACAAGTTTGATTTATTAGACTATACAAATATATAATTACTAGAAATTGTAGATTAAAAATTGAAAAAATTTGAAATGTATTTAATTTTTTTTTATGATTTACAAATCGCGTACGCGTTTTATAACTACATATCGCGAGCGTGTTTTGTAGTTATATAATGCGTACGCGATATGGCTTCCTATCCTACATGTCCCATGACATGTCAGGCTCGGGTTGATGTATTTTTTGGTAACGTGATCTTGTTTTTGAAAACTAGGATTGCATCTTAAAGGTCCCTCATCTTCTTGCACTGACCCCAAAATAGTTTACGTGTTTACCCAACACGAACTCTGCATACATCTTCTGAAGGAAATACAAGGGGATTTCCCTATTGTTGTGTGGTGGCATATCAAAAACCATATACCATTTGTCCATCCAATTATCAACAAATGGTTGATATGTGCACCACTCGATAGAGATATGTGGCCTATTTGCATTTGGGATTTTCCCCGTGCAAGGGTCCCTAAACAATGAAAATATATGCTCTTTGGTAATTTTCAACTTTTTTATTGTACTGTAGCTAAGCCCATCAGCGTACTCTTGTATTTTTCTTTCTCTATATGGTGTAATATCATATAGTATGTTGCTTGACAATGTAATAGTCTCAACAATTGCATCCAAAGTGGATGCAAGTGAACATCGAATCCTATCACCACCACTAAAAGCAGTACTGAGACCTCTCAACTAGGCAAGCTCAATCAATATTTCAGCATTGGTGTCCATAGCCGCAACTGCAATAAAAAAATCAATAAGGAAATCATTAGAAACATATACATGGTATATAATGACATCTCTTCAAAATTGAAAATGTAAATTAAGGAAAACTCAAGTTACAAGCAATTTAATGGTATTCACTTACATACATTTAAAACTTAAAATTAAACATTTAACAATTAAATAGTGAGTTTCGTTCAACTTCTTTCTAAAAGTTAATGCACTTCTTCACCCTCATTGGTGACTTTTCCATGCACACTTGGGTTTAAACTTCTTTGAATTTAGGAGTGCTATTTTGACATGTTTTGGCCTTTACGTCCCTTGGATATGTAAAAGAAAGGGGCAAGGGACTATTAGGACATGTGAGGCAAGAAAAGGGGTGATACAGGGCTGCCACCATATCTTCTAAATATAATTGACTCGATCAAGGTTGGGAACACTCTCACGACCCACTCTAGGTAGTTCATGGGTGTTCACCATTTCCATTGTTGTATAACCATGAAAACCAACCGAAAGTTACATGGAAAATGGAGAATTTGTGGACTAGACTACAATTGGTTGTAGATGAGCTTAGAGACTCGACATGTAGAAATATATTACCCATTGTTTTTGCTATTTTAAAAAATGGTTAATAAACCTAGTGATGCAGGGGCATAGACTATTTGAGTAAAGTCATTTATGTCTTTGCGAGATCTAGGGATCTTAGGGAGACCTAGGGTCTCACATGTTTCTAATTTTATTTATTATGTTTATAGGATAAAAGAAGCAGAATTCGTGTTCTTGTGTTTGCTAACATGGGTTTCTTACACCTTGTGCCTTATACCGTATTTTTATGTTAGTTCTACCAATTGGTGTGTAATATCTAGGGCTTCTATTGTAATTGGAACATAAACTAGCTTGTCCATTACTCTCTCTTGCATATTGTGGAGAATTATGAGATATGTGTTGTTTAGAACCCTACTCAGTAGTAATTTTGTGTCTCTCTTATAGTATTTTTGTTCCTTTTTGTTTATGCCTCTAAATCTCATTATGATGTGGGCTTTCTATCTTTCTTTGTCTTTAATTTGAATGTAGATATATATTGTTTTTTAATTGTTAAAACCCTTGGCTTATAATTTTAGCCTCCTTCCACACACACTCTATACTTGTGTTTGTTTTATATATTTCTAGCCTTTTGGAACATTGAATATCTATTAGACATGATGTTTTTTATTCTTACAGCCTCTTTTAGTTTGAATCCATCAAACATTAGCTTGGGAGTTGTTGGGTTGATTATTCTATTAAAAAACACAATTATAGGTTAAAATTTGACAAAAAAGAATGCTTTGGGTGATTGAATTACCTTGTTGGATGACAATTCACCAGTGGAACCTCCTTCCCTCCAACTAAATCAGCTCCTCCAACAATCCCGAGCACTTAACTTGCTCCAAAACGCTCCAATTAGCCGTCGTTTTTGTGTTCCTAATAAGTAAAATAGGCCGCGGGTTTCGGGCCTGTGTATATAAATTATTTTTGGTTTTACAAATCGTGTACGCGTTTTATAACTACAGATCGCGAGCGCGTTTTGTAGTTATATAACGCGTACGCAATATGGTTTCCTATCCTACATGTCCCATGACATGTCAGGCTCAGATTGAACCATAGCAAGTGCTATGTAGCAGAAACGCGTTGTATTTTTTGGTAACGTGATCGTGTTTTTGAAAACTAGGATTGCATCTAAAAGGTCCCTCATCTTCTTGCACTAACCCCTAGAAAATAGTTTGCTACTAAGTGCGCAGACCAAAGGTGCCATATATTTCTCATGCCAAATGAAGAGAGCCTTTGTGGTTTTTCCCGAATGGGTTTCCATGTTAAAGACCGTGTCATTGAGTAGATGATGAATGTGTTTATGTCGCATGAATTTATGTGAATTTATGTGAATTTATATGAGGAATGTGCTTAAGTCAAAAGAATGTATATTGTGATTGAGTGTTTATGTATTTTCTTATGAATGAGCTTTCTAATGCATGAGTCCCACTATTGATAGATAAACTTTGTCAAGCATGCATTCTTGTTATAATCACTGTGATGGATAGGTTAAGTAAGGAATTATCCATGCAAAGTAAGATTAAGCAATACATGTATTGGCTTCGGTCAAGCAAGTTGGTAAGGTGTCAAAGGAGAAGAAACCCCCACCCAACTGTGGAAACTTGATTCTGGTAATTACCCATAAGAGATATCTCGGGTGAAGCTAAATTTGTGTTTCGGGCACTGTCGACTTAGCCTTTCTCTCTCAGAGGGATATCTTGGGCTTTGTTGTGCGTAATAGAAGGTTGGAACCTGGGTTGAAGAGGGAGGAAGAGACAACATCATGCTTGAGAATAAGATATAGACTTTATATCTCCCACATTTACGATAGTAAGGAAATGTGAGATAAACATGCAATCTTTATTTCAACACATTAAAATTTAAACACCATCCTCATGGGTGAAAATTGAAAGGCCCCCATGCTTGAAAAATGAAACTCCTTAGAGGTGAAAACTAAAGAAGCAGGACAAAGACCATATTCTTGGATCTGCCTTTGTCGGGATGAATCAAACTCCAATTACAAATTGCTAATGATAGATTGTCAAAATTTGAAACTCGAGGAGGATATAGATTTTGGGGTACCACAACTTTTCCAGAGGGATAATTTGTTTGATTTATACATGGCCATAGTTTTTAGTATCCACCATGCGAAGTACCTTAAACAGCTCACCCGCTTAAGCTACCGTTACCCACCCATTGGCATCCCGCAAACCTTAAAATTCAATCAATGCAAAGAATTGACGTAGTAATATCTTCCCCTCCCAACCACATACACACATTTTAATTAATAGGCATCTTCCACCCTCGATTCCTACTCAGTCATGAAGCCCAAACCCTCCTTAAACCCTAATAACAATGCAATAACTACGGTCTCAATCCAAATTTAATTCGGTTTGAAATCGATATAAAGAGCTTCAAAGCTTCTTCTTCTGCATGAACGAGCCAGCCAACTTGTTCTTTTTGTTGCTGTGAAGAATGAATGAATGTTCAGGGAGCCATTGTGCTCTCCCAACATTCATGTTTAATGCCCATAAATCTTTTTTAAACTGGTAATTTTTTGAAGTTTGGTTTCACAGTTCGAATGTAGATTTTGATGGAAAGGAATGGAGATAAATACCCAGAAATACTTGCACCGAAGCATGTGAAACGAAGGGAGAATTCCATTTAAAATCTTTCTTTGTATATGCGCTATATTTTCTGATCAAATACGATGGTTAAACGACTCAAAACTTTGGGAAGCTAAGCCTGGCCTAGCCTGAGAAGACTTAACGTCATTCTACGTGTTATATAAAAGTTGGTTTCTCTCTTTATCTGTAATGGTGATCATAGTCAAAGTAGAAATTAGTAATGGTGGTTGAGACCGGTGAGAATTTCTCTAGAAATTTCTTAAATAATAATGCAGTATTGTCGACTACCTCAAAGAGATGATAACCTGAAAATGACTTCATGATTTTAGGATCAATCAAACCTTGGGCTGCAGGATATTAAATTAGTGTACATGATGCTGATGACATCGCTTTGCCACATCATGGACAACAAATTTCAAGAAAAAGTTATCCTCAACCAATTGTAACCTAGATAAATGACTTTTTTATAAAATTCAATTTAATTAAAAAAATTTAAACTATATATCAAACTTTATACATCAAAAAAATTAATTTATCGATGAGAGTGCTTAATGTCTAGTGAGACCCACTTGGTATATTAAACCTTAAGAGGTAAAAAAGGGATTATTTGTATAGCTATAAAATTTTATTACTATGATCGAAAATCTTAGAAATAAGTGTCTCTACATCGTCATAGCAAAGATTATGAAAGTGCCATTGAATGTGGGGTACTCAACTTGTGCGGTGTGAACGCCCATAGGCCAAGGGTCATTTTTTAAGCCACCCGAACTTAAAAATAAAACAAAAAAAGTTATGTAAGCATAAAACAATCGAAAAATATTATAATTAGGTTATGCAAGCATAAAAAAATAGAAAAATATTATAATTAAATGGTTCTAGTTAACCTTTTAACATCTTGCTTTAAATGAGCTTAGTTAAATGATTCTAGTTACCCATTTTACTAAACTCATTTAAATGTTAATGAAGATGCATTTAAGCATAATTATGTCCATAGACGTTTTTACTTGAGATTTGGGGTGGACTACAATCTATGTTTTTTCATTTAAGTAAGAGGATGAGGCAAGTGTGTTGTCGAGATTGATGAATGGATAACCAACACTTCATGGAAAGAAAATAACTAGAAGAATGTGAGATTAAAAGAAAATTAGTATTAAATGAATCTACGTTCTACACTTGTTAAAGCACAAAATGGAAGATATAGACTAGCACAACCACAAGTAAAGTGGCTAAAATATATAATTTTATATTCATTATTTATACTAGAGTGTTAAAGTTAATATAACCACAAAATAAATACAACTACCATGAAATGAATCTCTCTTGTATACTTGTTACATTTGGATTAATCTTGTTGATCTCTTCTAGCAAGTCCAAAATCTGCAATAATATCTAAATACATATAAGTATAATAATAGAAAATATAAACTCTTTTCAATATAATTAAAAATTAATTAAAAATAATAAATAGATAATCAAAATTACATTATATCGTTTAGCTATTTTAAGGATTGATATTGTCTCAGTCCATTAAAATTATATTGACGCCTATTCATTTTTTTAATATTTTAAAAAACTTATAAATTATTATCAAAATTACATTACATTGAAATGCTGTTTTAGCTATTTATTTTAAAGATTGATCTTGTCTCTGCCCACTAAAATTATATAAACGTCTAATTTTTTTTTTTAATATTTTAAAAAATTTATTAATTATATTTTATATTTTTTTTTGTTGATAATTTCATCAAATTACCTGCACTCTCAACATATTATTATGAAAATCTTAATATTATAATTGAGAAAGGCTCATGAGCATGCTATTTATTTTAAAGATTGATCCTGTCTCTGCCCATTAAAATTATATTGACGCCTAATTTTTTTTAATATTATAAAAAGCTTATAAATTATATTATTATATTTTATTGTTGATAAATTCATCAAACCTCCTGCACTCTCAAAATTTTATTATGAAAATCTTAATTTTATAATTGTGAAAGGCTCGAACTCCCACATAAAAGGAGCGAGGACAGCTTAGTTTATTTGGTTCACTTGGAAATTGGAATGCCATTTCGATTGGGCGAGCGGTGCAATTTCGGTCACCTGAAATACCACTTGGATTGTTTGATTGGTTGAGCGGTACAATTCCGAATATTAAAAGGAGGAAGCTCACAGTGGGCGGTGTTTTGCCGACCATTACGAGTTTGTTGACATGTACAGTATACAGATGCGTGAGTTTTACATCTTGTTATCATCAAAGCTTTACTGTAAGCACGTTTTTCCATGACTCAAAGGTTAACTCATCGCTTTGGAGAAGTTATACTTCTCAAACCAAAAAAATCACCCTCATCTTTAACAAACAAAACATGTATGTTCCGTCTATCCAAAGGACCAATAGCGAAGTCAATGGTTGACTTCGTTGTTAATCCGTTAGATGGACCAAAAGTACATGTTTTTTAAGCTCAGGCGATGGGGAGTGGAGCAGTGCTGGAATTTACCATCAAACAAATTGTTGTGCAATTATTTTAATCTTCTATAGCCTCCGTCTCAATCACATGATTCAGAATGAACAGTGAGTAGCCATTATTATTGAAGGCCAACTATAATCAGCTTGCTAATATGACTATAGTAGGTATGTTTTTCAGTTGAATCTCAAGTAACTTAAAATCCAACTGAGATATATCTACTGTAGCCGCATTAAATAACCTGCAACTTAAAATTTAACTGAGATACCCCTACTGCTGCAACATTAAATAGTCTACAACAAGCTTATACTTATTATTAACTTTTATTAAACTACAATACTATACTTAATCACAATCTAGAGTTTACTCCAGTCTGCACATATCAAATATAACTCTTAACAGAAAATTGATGATGTTACAGAAAAAATAGTGGACGTCAATTATAAGTTTCTGGAAGAGTTTGACCGTTTGGCAAGATAAGGACATCCAAAGGTCATTTTGCCTGTCAAATTCCAACTGATGGGAGAATCCATTTTCATTCTTCTTTCCTTCTGGTTTTCTTTCTAGAAATATGGACACGTGTGCCGATGTCCCTCTTCTTGATCATCATAAAACGTTAATAATGTCCAGAGGAGGACCCCTTATCACCGTCGGCCGTCCTGGCCCCTTTGTTCGCCCACCATGATTTGATTACTGGAATAGTCGGTGTGGCGCTGCGTGGTCACTGTGCAGGACCACAAATCTGACGGTATTGTCGTCCTTGTTTCTCTTTCACCGGTCCCAAATGAAGTTGCTGTCATTGGGACCCAAACGCACTCCCTCCGTCACTGACGATGGTGAAACATAAAAGTATTTGCCGACCAACTCCTCTAAATCTGATCCCAACAATATTATATTGGGGCACCCGTGTATTTTTAAAAGCCATTCTCTTATTTTAACTCGTTCCTCGTTTCAATATCCTTCGCCTTCGTTTTTATTTCAGAAACTATTCATCTGGTCCCCCTTAATTTAATTTTTAAGTTGACTCGCAGCCGATTATTCGAGGGAGATGGGAGTCCGACCTTGGAATTGGTAACATGTGATCCTTCCCTTCAATTTCGGAAGCTTCGCAGAAACAATGAAATTTCTCGGTGTGAAACGGGCCTAATTGAAAAATCGATGAGTTTTGGATGTCAACAAAATGAACAGAGCATTGCGTTGTAGACAAATCTCATATGTACCCATAAGACCCGTGTGTCAGGAGAGCAGAAGTCAATAAAGCAGAGCCAGCCAACGCCACGTGTTCATGCAGCTTTTCACGTTAAGTACTCCAAAAGAATCGAGAGACCAGAGAAGAGTAACGCAGAAGCAACCCGAAACAAAGACCACTAAATTATTCTTCGAATGAAGGGGATGTGGGTGGTGGTGATGATGGTGGTGGTGATGGGGCGATGGTGATAGTCATGGGCAGATGCAGAATCTAAGATGTGTCACAGTAAGTTGGATAGATTAGGTTTTGTTGTTGAGCTTATTATTCTCACATTTAATATTAAGACTAGTCTTTACTGTTATTAACTAGCTCTAGTGATTGGAGTGTGTGTAGAGATGCAGGTTTCTCCTAGTTAAAAAAACAATAAGTAAGCTTTTAATTTAATGATAATAAAAATGGATGATTAATTAGTGGATTTTTGTTTCTTGTTTTATAATATAAATGTTAGATGGATCTTCCTGTCCAATACCCTTGTCTGACATCATCTTTGAAATCTTCTCCTTCTCATATTCATTTTATTTTTATCTATGGTTTTTATCATATAAGAACTTTTTCGTAACCTTTAATGGAGACACAACAAGAAAATCCATATTTTAACACCACTTTGTATACTGCTTCAGATCTGTCACTGTACATCCAACTGATCTATGGTGTGGAGTATTAATGGTGGGTGTTTTCAGGTAAGCTTTTAATTTAATGATAAAAATGGGTGATTAATTAGTGGACTTTTATTTCTTCTTTCATAGATATAAATGTTAGATGGATCTTCCTGTTCATTACCTCTGTCTGACATCATCTTTGAAACCTTGTCTTCCTCATATTCCTTTCACCTCTATCTATCCTCTTTGTCACATAGCAACTTCTCGTCGTCTTGATCTGAAACATAACAAGAAAATCTATCTTTTAGCACCACTTTGTGTACTGTTAAGATCTGTCACTGCACATAAAGGTTGGATCTATGGTGTGGAGTATTGGTGGTAGTTGTTTTCAGAATTGATAGCAACAGAGTAACCAACAATGCCAGCTCCTTGCTTTGTGATATAACAGGCGGATCTAGAAAAACTCTCTCGTTAAAGATGTTTTGTGTAGGGTTCTGATCTCATCTCTTGCTTTTTCCATGCTAAAGCAATTTGCGCATTGAAACTTCTGCACGGCTTTGTTTGCTTGATGGAGATCTCACATTAGCAGAGAAAGAAGGGCATACCGGCAAATAACATCGACATAGGTCGAGTTTAGTTTTGTCTCTTGGGCAAGTTATTTACAGAAATTGGAATTGAGTTCATGTATTTGCTAGCTCGCTTGATTTGTCTATCTATATTTCTGAGAGTTGAAATAATTAGGGTAAAATCTATGAATATTGAATGCTAATTTGTTAATGACTCTGAAGATTGCCAAATATAATTTGATTGCAGATTCATGTGAGATCTCCAGAATTCTTCATCTCTGGAGTCCGTTAATCGCTGTTAGCTAAGTGGTATCAGCCCAAGATGGTCAGATTTTCGTTGTGCTTGTAGTTGTCAATGGTTATATTTGGGACCTAATCAATACCAAGATGATGATGGTGCTGTACTGGACAGTGGAATATGAGAATATGGAAGCTGCCTGTTGCTTCCAACCAGATCATATTATCGCCGATGGCGATAATAATATGATGTTTGACGCATATGAGAATATGGAAGCTGCCGGTTGCTTCCAACCAGATCATATTATCGCCGATGGCGATAATAATATGATGTTTGACGCATATGAGAATATGGAAGCTGCCTGTTGCTTCCAACCAGATCATATTATCACCGATGGCGATAATAATATGATGTTTGACGCATATGAGAATATGGAAGCTGCCGATTGCTTCCAACCAGATCATATTATCGCCGATGGCGATAATAATATGATGTTTGACGCTATCCCTTCTGAGCTTTTTCAACCCAAAACCTCTCTACCCTATCCAAAACCCATGTCACTCACTCATGCAAACTTTGCATCTGAAATCGCCTTCTACATGGGTTTAATATCCTATTTAACCCTTACTTTCATCGAAGTTCCTCATGTCTTTTCATGAGCTTCGTTTTCTTTTGCCGAAACCCTTGAGTGTGGCTTTCTTGACCTTGTAAGACCTTATCTTGACCTTGTAAGGCCCACCCATCGATTCCCGAGAGCAGCGGCACATTTCTACCCCTTTCCCTGTGCTATTCTAACATGCTAGTGTTAGGGTTGGCGATGAGGTTGCTTAGCTCTGAATCAAACTTCCCCTGATGAGTCTATCCCTCCTGAGCTTTGTATACAGCTGACTCTGACGTCTTTCTTTTATACTGTCGAGCAATATATTAATCCTGCTAAATGCACTTAGAATGCATATTTTTTGTTTGGATTATTCAGGTATCTAGATTATGTGAAACTTTGAACAGCGCTACACATGCGGATCAAAGATCATACATGGTTATTTCAATGTTTCTCGCAAATATATATTTTGTAAGTTAAGTTTGATTTATTTCGTTCTGAATAAAGAGATTTTTGTTGTCGTTTCCCATATGTACTCTGTAATCTTAAGTTGGAACTATGTGAATCCTGTGAGCGTTGGATATCTAAGTTAAGTATGTGAATCATATTAGCGTTGGATAATTTTGAAGTATTAGATTAAGAATCCTTGTGTATCAGATAAAAATCTAAAGCTCCATATTGGTTTTGGATTATTTCCCACACTCTGTAAGATTTCGCAGTGTTTTTTGGATTTTTGAAAATTCTAAATTCTAAGAAGATTAGTTGCCAAAAATACTAAAAAACCAGCAGAAAAAAAGGAGAAAAATAGTCCCTTGTTTAGACAACTCCTTTGGTGATTTGGTTTATTTTTTCATTTTCTTGGAAATTGGCTGTCAAATGGATTCATCTGATACAAAAACATGGAATCATGAGCCTCATTCTTATATAAATAAGAAGATTTAAGATATTTTTTATATGAAAATAATATGTTTAATGATAATACAAATATTTAGATATATGTACTTGATGTTAAGAATACGTTTTATTATGTTAGTTGCCTTATTTTTTGAAAAAAATTATTATATTTAATATTCTAAACAAATTAAAGCAAAAATACAATTAAGAATTGTTTTTTAAATATAAATAAAAAATACTTTTAATTGATTAATTACAACTATATTAATTCTACATAAAAATATAGATATATATTTATTAACTACAATAATCTCACTATTAAATACTTGTAACTAAGATCATATGACAGATCCTAAAATTTAACAGAATTCTAATACATCTTTACTAATGCATATCTTTAAAAAAACTTTATGTTATCATTAGTGAACAAAATGTTTATGCGATCATTAGTGAAAATGCAATATTGTAATGGTTAAAGGATTTAACGATGGATGTATATGTATCTTTATATAATAATTAGCCACATAAAAACTTTATTTGATTGTTAGTGAAAATCCATTTTAGTGGTTAAAATATATAAAGGTTGTAGCCCAAAAATATTTTTATTTTATACCTTTTTAAAAATCTGTATTTGATTGTTAGTGAAAATCCAACATTTTAGTGGTTAAAAGATATAAAGATTGTAATAGTTAAGTGATGTATATGTATTTTTAAATGATAATTACTGAAAACTCATCATTATAGTGGTAAAAGGAAATAAAGATTCGCCTAAGGCTCTTTAGTTATTTTTAAAAATCTTTATATAATGATTATTAAAATATTATATATTTAAATAATAAATTTTAAATATAATAACAATTTTTATAAAATAGTTTATAAATATCTTTAAAATATTTATATATTTATTATTATTAAATTATTAAAAATAATTTATATCTAAAATATATTATTATAAAACCTTATAAATAGTATATTTTAAATATAATATTTAAAAAATTTATAAATTTTAATGTTAATAAATTTTATGAAAAAAATTATATACCAAAATTTAAGATAATTATTTATAGAAAATATTTATATTTAAAATTGAAATATTTTTAAGCAATATAAATTATTAAATCTATATTTTTTTTTTATATTGTACATGTTTACTTCATCATTATTCTTTTCTATGAGTTTATTAATTATTTATTGTAGTTAATTTTTAAATTAATTTTATTTTTTACAAATATTTTAAAATTAAATTATTTTTTAATATTTATTATATAATAATAAAAATCAGACTTAGATTAATTTAGTTCTTAATATTTTAAATGATAAAAATAATAAATATTAATAATCAAATCATTTATCTACTATTATCCATATTCATTCAAAAAAGTTGTTAAGTTGTTAAGTTGTTTCCATGCGATGGCCTCTGTCAGGAAAAATCATAATGCTATTGGGCATTAAGAAATTAGGGATACGTCATTTCAGGAATATCTTTCAAGATGATCATCGGTCCAATATTGCAACTCAAATGAAAGATGTTCGGTTATTCCCCTCCTTTCTTAATGTTGAGGAGAGAGAGTCTTTCACCAGGCAGATCCTCCTGGATAAAATTGAATCAGCTCTTCAATCCTTCAAGAAAGATAAGGCCCCAGGTCCGGATGGATGGCCTATAGATTTTTTTTTGGTTTTTTTTTATAATTTGGGGCCAGAACTGTTAGATTTGGTGGAAACTTCCAGGAAAGAAGGTCGGTTCACACCTTCTTTCAATTCCACATTCATTGCTCTTATCCCTAAAAAAGAGCACCCCTCCACTTTCTCTGATTTTAGGCCCATCTCTCTCTGTAATTTGGTATACAAACTGATTTCTAAGGTTGCAGCTCAGAGACTCAAGCCTTTTCTAGATAGGCATATTTCTCCTCAGCAATTTGGGTTTTTGAAGCATAGATAGATTACTGCTCCTTTGGCAATTACACAGGAAGTCCTTCACACTGTCAAAACAAAAAATCGTTGTGCACTTATTCTTAAGCTGGATCTTTCCAAGGCTTTCGACAGGGTGAATTGGAATTATCTTAGACTCATTCTTCTTCAAATTGGTGTTCCTCTCGTGGGAACTAACTGGATTTTGGGATGTTTAAACTCTGCAAATTATGCTCTTCTTGTCAATGGTTCTCCTACTCAATTCTTTCCAGCCTCCCGTGGCATCAGGCAGGGATGTCCATTGTCCCCTTTGCTATTTATTTTGGTCATCGAGGGATTGAGTTTGCTCATCAAGGATGCACAGAATAGTGGCTGATCAGAGGTATAAAGATCTCTCCACAACTCTCTTTGACACATCTACTCTTCATGGATGATGTTATAATGTTCGGATATGGATCTTTTGATGAGTGGATTGCATTCAAAGTCATATTGGATACATTTTGTGAAGCCTCCGAAATGCAGATCAACATGGATAAATCATGCTTCTTATACAACAATTTGGATGATGGACTTATGAACAGGATTGTTGGGACTCTTCCTTTCAAATTTGAGCATCTTACAAAAGGTTTCAATTATTTGGGTTATTACTTAAAACCACTTGGGTATTTGGTAAAGGATTGGCTTTGGCTAATTCAGAGATTTGAAAAAAGAATTCATCATTGGGCCTTTTGTCTCTTGTCGTTGGGGGGAAGACTGGTATTGATCAGAGCTATCCTTTCCAACATGCATGTTTATTGGATGGCCTTAGCCCCTATTCCACAATCCATCCTTGACAAGCTTAGAAGTATTATTTTCTCCTTTCTCTGGGGTTCTTCAGCGAATAACAAGAAGTTCCATCTCGTTGACTGGCGTTCTTTGTCCTTACCGACTTCCCAAGGGGGATGGGGTATCAAACAATTGAACTGGTTCAGTCTTTCTCTTTGTCTTAAAAGTTTTTGGATGGCATTAAATGGGACTAGCATTTGGTCTTCTCTTATCTCTGTGAAATACTTGAAAAAGCTTCCAGTGGCTTCTTGGCTACGCAATAAATCCTTTTCTATCAGACGTGTCTCTGTGATTTGGAAGGGTTTCCTTCTTACTCTCTCCTGGCTGGGCAGTGGTCTTACTTGGTTGGTGGGAAAGGGCTTGGCTATTCAGATTGGCATAGACTCGATTGTTGGTCCAGGTTCTCCCTTCTCTCTCACTCAGGACTCAAGGGAATACCTGGAAGATTTCGGTAGTTACTCGTTGGATCAAGCTAGGAACCTTACTTCATGTGCACAAAGTTATTGTTTTACGGATGAGGAATTGGACCTAGTGGGGAATTGGAAACAACAGTGGGATGCTTATATTGCGGGCTTGGAGTTCGGTAGAATTTGTCTCACTGAACATTTGGATACCCTCTTATGGTCACATGATAAGTATATTGGGGCTTTATCCGCAACACAAGGTTATGATCGTATTGCTTCTACCTGTTGCATTTCAAGACAGTCACCGGTCCTTAGTCTCTTATGGAAACTGAATATTCCATTAAAAATTTGTTGTTTCATCTGGCTGTTGATGAAGGATCGAGTATTGACTTGGGACCAGCTCCAACGTAGAGGAAGAAAGGGTCCAAGCCTGTGTCTTCTTTGTTGGAATGGGGAAGACACATCACAGCATCTATTTATGGACTGTATGTTCTCTCAAAGTGTTTACTTTGCTGTTGGTGAGGGTTGTGGATTACCTTCTACTACAAATATATCTGTCAGCTATTTTCTTGAACAGTGGTTTAACAATACTCCGGTAAACTCTGTCTATCGTTATTTGCCACTTTTCTTTTTTTGGTGCATATGGAAACAGAGAAATCGATGCATTTTTTACAATAATTTGGCCACGGTTTTTGTACTTCGTAAGCAAATCAACGAGCTCATGCTTATGTATCCTGTTCCTAATAAGAAGAAAAAATCTAGGGTCATTGGCCCGGACCCGAAGATTGATTATCCCTGTGGTTTCTTTGATGGGGCAGCTGCTAGAAACACTGGGGTAGTAGGATTTGTGATTTTGATGAGTCCTTCCTATTTTATCAGTTACTCCTTGGGATGTGGTCGAAGCACCAACACCAGATCAGAGCTTCTGGCTCTTTGCACACTACTTTCGGCTGCCATTCATTTGGGGATCCCTCTCTTATCTGTATTTGGGGATTCACAGGTTATCATCTCTTGGGTGAATAGATCTGCTTCATTGATCGCCCCACCTCTGAGTCATTGGTGTGATGACATTCTTTCTCTGCTGCATCATGTCCCTTCAGTGACCATCAATCATATCTATCGCGAGCATAACCAGCAGGCTAACAATCTCTCCAAAGAAGCTCTTTCGTTGGCCCCGGGGCATGGGGAATTTTCTGAATCTTTGGATGGTATGATCATTGATAATGGGATATTTCAGTTATTTTAGCTTGTGCCGGGCTTTGCCCTTTCACTCTCTTTATGAGGCACAAGCATTCAGTTTGAATGAATGGTTATTTTGCTGACATGGATGTGCCTATCAACCTTCTTGTTATGCTCCTGATTCATATGTTTTTTGGTCTCTCATGAATTATTTCAGATATATTTTTCTGACGTGTTACTACAAGAATGATGAGAAAAGTCTGCCCTTAGCAAACTTTATGCTTTTCTGTCCCCATTTTGGTTGGATGACTGGAATTCTCCGAATTTACAGCTATCAGAGAGATCCCCAAATGTATCTGCATTTGCAGAAGCTTGATATATTCCATGTATTGGCTGATTGTATATGATGTCCTTTGTTTTTTTAATAGAATATCAAGGTCTGATATTTTTTCCTCTGAAAAAAAACATTGCCCACATCACCTAAGAACAGTCTAATCAGTGTGGCCACATTGTACGGAGAGCAATAAGTACCCCGCAGCATAGCAATTAATGTTGTGGCTGTGGGGCACAGCAACCATCGGATTTGATTCCATTGTTGATCCAATGATTGCTGTGCCCCACAACCTCAGCATTAATTGGTGCGCTGCGAGGTGCTTATTGCTCTCCACATTGTACAAGCTGTTTGTTTCTGATCACATTGTACATCTTCATAAATGAAGTAGTTAAATTATTGTGCTGAATAGTTCTTTGTGCTGAGCAATAAAATATCATACAACAAATAAAGTATCATACAACAATCAGACAGCATAGCATTACATAAAGTATCATACAACAATGAGACATCATTGTACATCTTCATGGATGAAGCAGTTAAATTATTATGCTGAATCGTTCTTCATCCTATAAGCAATAAATCGTTAGTTTGAAATTAAAAATATTGTAAAATTCAACTCTAGTGTAATTCACCGAAAAACACAGTAGTAAAATTAAGAAAATACAACTTTAATGAATTCAGCCCTTACTGTACAATTGCGCAGGTTGAATTAATGCGTGCGCAGAGAAGGAAAAGAGCGCCAATATATATTCGCCAAATGATGGGTCATTGGGTTCTGGCTGAACTAACTGTCGTGGCTTTTCATTGTTTGAAGGGGAGGCCATGTTTTGCAAACTGGATAGCTCTTTCCTCTATCCAAAATTAGGGCTGGTAGCTATGCTTCTTTCGGAGACAACCTCCCAAACAATACAATTATTAGAAATCAATTCAGATCAACCATACAAATTCAATTGCCTGATGTCCCAAAACATGTACTTCAATGAAAATAGAAATAGTAAGAAATAATTATTAATACATGAATTCGGTGAAGAGAATGGGTTCTTGAAGGCTGAAATGATGTCCTGCCGTTGCTACAGAGAATGTATAGAGCGAAAGACTTGCCACAAGTTAGCATAACCTTACTCGTCTCTTTTCCGTCTCTGGTACCAGCGTTGTCTCTGCTGTTGCCATTTTTCCTTTCACGGTCAGCCAGAAAATCAGTGTTGCCGTCAAACTAAACCTTAAGAGATTATGTAAGTTGCGTGATAAAAATGTGGTCTAAGTAATTGGACATGTTATGGTTCGGTATACTTGCACTTTGCCAAGTGTTCTTATAGAGCTATGAGGGCAAGAACCATTGGCGCACATTGAGGGCAACTGCCTCTCGCATCAAAACGCATGGATACAATAAGCAGTAGGTTTAGTAACGAATACAGGTCAACACTCTTTGGGTCTTTGGGTGTTTGACCGTCTAAGCATTTTTATGATTTTTGTTAGATTGCAAGTGCTTTGGTAAAGATGCTTACAATTTGTTTGTTTGTTGAATAATGTCTCAAATGAATCTTATTGGTTTCTACAGGTACTTTGTGTTGATGCTTTTTGTTCATTCATAGAATCTAGGATTGTTGGTCAACTTTATTGCAAAAGTGTTGTTAGTCAATAGAGGAGTAGAATTCACCCATTTCTCATGCAAATCTTAAGTATTTTCTTGGGCCACACAATCTCTTTTGTCACTTTTGTTACAACCAAGTGTTTGTCCTTTGTTGTAAAATCTATTGGAACAAACCTTTTGTGTGTTCTTTGGGAGACAATTGTTGATCCAAGACTTGAATGAGGTAGCGTGAGGTAGACACTCCAATGTCCATTCTCTTTGTTGCCATCAAAGTTAGAATCATAATAGACAATCAGTTTGAACTCATCCACCTTAGAATACTTGAGTCTAAAATATTGTGTCGTTGTAAGGTATTTTAGAACTCTTTTGGCAACATACCAATGTCCTTAACAAGGTTTTTGCATAGACCTATAAAGGACCCCAAAAACGAATGAAATATATGGTCTCATCATGGTAAGGTAGATAACACTTTCCACAACCTTCTTGTACTTGGTTCCTTCCTCAAAGTCATTTCCCTCTTTGGATGTGAGCTTCAAATTCTATTCCATTGGAGTAGAGAGCGATGCACTCTACCATGCCAAAATTGTTCAACATCTCTCCAACGTACTTCTTCTAGGAGATAAAATCTACTTTGGATTTTGAGTCATTTCAATTCCCAAGTATTTGTGAGGATTTCCCAAATTTGTCATTTCAAATCTCTTTTTCAATTCTTTCTTTCTAAATGCAATGTATCTTTCTTTGTTACTTGCCATGAAAATATCCTGTGCATACATCACAAGATATACAACATGTCTTCTAACTTTTTTTATAAACAATGTTTCATAATCAAGATTGAATTGTTTCAATTTTAATTTCAAAATATGGTGACTTAGCTTTTCATACCAGGCATGCAGTGATTGTTTTAAGCCATACAATGACTTGATGAGTTTGTATACATTTTGTTCTTGTTCGTTCACAGGAAATCCTTCTATCCAATACATTAAGACATTCTCTTTCAAGTATCCATTCAAGAAAGTAGTCTTCACATCCATCAAATGAAATTTCCACCCACTATCTATAGCCAAAGATAATAGAGTGCAGATGGTAGCCCATTTTTTGTGGGAAAAAAAGTCTCCTCATGGTCAATTCCTTCCTTTCATGCAAACTCTTCCACCACAAGCCTCACCTGATGCTTCTCAAGTGAGACATCTGATTTGTACTTATTCTTGTAGACCCACTTGGATCAAATTAGTTTTGTTCCAAATGGAGGGTCTCTTTTGGCACGTTAGATGCAATACAAAACTGAAAAAACAGGCATCCATCAACTTGTATGGATATTTTGAGACACTTGCACAATGAATCTTGCGATCAGTAAAAAACAAGAAGTGTAGGAAATTGAATGACCTTTCCAAATATATATTTTTTTTCTATTGAAAATGTTGTTAACTATATAAAGTTAGATAAATTTTAACGGGCACTTTTTATTTTTTGGACAAATTATAAGGTATATGTTTTTGTGGGTGCAGGGTCTGAGTGTCTAAATGATGGAATAAACTTACGAAAACTAGTATACATATAGAGAACATATAGGACTAGTGCACGACTATTTTTCCAATAATAAAAATAATTTTTTTAATTTTTTTTTTAATTATCTAAGAGATCAAACCTCGAAAACGGTATATCAATTGTGGGTGCAGCATTTGAATGTCTTAATGCAATTATTTGGAAATGGGTTTTTTATAACATGTAGAGGTTGGTGTTCTTTAGTGCACCATACAATTTTTTTTTAAATGGTGAGAAACGAAAGAGATATGGACGAAACACTACCAGTGTGTTTTTTGAGTTGAGGAGTGATGACAGAAGATAAATAAGAAAAAAATAGAAAAAATTATGTATTCTTGTTAAAATTTACATATTTAGAATTTGAAAAAAAAAACCATATCTGTTTCTAAAATATCATAAAAAATGGAGGTGTGCAGCATAATCAGACGAACCGCTAAACACGAGCATATTGAAAATATGGATATAATGCTGAATTTCCCATGGTTTATCATACTCCAAGGCACAGGCATGTTGAATCCGAAGCAAAGTACAAAGCAGACACATAGGCATAGGAATTCCATGAAAGCATGGGTGGATGCTCGGCCTTATCATTTGGAGGGAATAAATTTTGAATTTAAACAATACGTGAACGCGATTTAACTATACAAAATGCATGTGCGTTATATAGGAACAAAACGAGAGCGCGTTATGTGCATACAAATCGCGTGCGCGTTTGTTAAAACCAAAAATAGTGTTCATCATCATTTTCATCTTCTTCATCATCTTCAACTTCATCATCATATTCAACTTCATAATCATCGTCATCTTCAACTTCATGATCATCAACATCATGAACATGATCATCACCATCGTCGTCATCAACATCATCATCATCATCACCATCGTCGTCATCAACATCATCATCATCATCACCTTCCTCATCATCTTCATCATCATCATCAACATGATCATCATCCTCATTACCTTCATATTCATCTTCATCATCATCATCATCATCACCTTCATCATCATCATCATCATCATCACCATCGCCATCATCATTATTTTCATCCTCATCCTCATCATCATTATCATCATCCTCATCCTCATCGCCATCATCAGCTTCATCATCACCATCATCATCATCATCATCATCACCATCAACATCATGAACATCATCATCACCATCGTCGTCATCATCATCATGAACATCATCGTCATCACCATTGTTGTCATCATCATCATCATCATCCTCCTCATCACCATCACCTTCCTCATCGTTAACATCACCATCACCATCATCATCATCAACAACATCGCCATGATCATCATTATCATCTTCATCATGTTCATCTTCATCTTCATAATCTTCACCATCATCACCTTCATCATCACCATCGTCATCATCATCATCATCACCATTTCCATCATTTCCATCATCATCATCATCAACAACAACATTATCACCATCATCGTCATTGTCATCATCATCACCTTCATCATCCTTATCATAATCATCACCATCAACATCATGAACATCATCATCATCATCATCACCATCATCTTCATCATCATCACCATCATCATCACCATCGTCATCATCATCATCATCACCATTGCCATCATTGCCATCATCATCATCATCATCACCATCAACATCATGAACATCGTCATCATCATCCTCATCATCATCACCATCAACATCATGAACATCGTCATCATCATCCTCCTCATCATCCTCATCATCATCACCATCAACATCATGAACATCATCATCATCATCATCATCAACATCATCATCATTCATCATCATCATCCTCATAATCATCACCACCATCAACATAATGAACATCATCATCATCATCCTCATCATCATCACCTTCATCATCATCATCGTCATCATCCTAATCATCATCATCTCCAACAACATCATGAACATCATCATCATCATCCTCATCCTCATCCTCATCATCACCGTCAACATCATGAACATCATCATCATCATCCTCATCATCATCATCACCTTCATCATCATTATCATCATCATCATCATCAACATGATCATCATCATCACCAGCATCATCGCCATCATCTTCAACTTCATCATCATCATCATCATCAACATGATCATCATCATCACCATCATGAACATCATCATCACCATCGTCGTCATCAACATCATCATCATCATCACCTTCCTCATCATCTTCATCATCATCACCATTGTCATCATCATCATCATCATCATCATCAACAACATGATCATCATCATCATTATCTTCATATTCATCTTCATCAGCATCATCATCATCACCATGATCATTGATCATCGATCATCATCATCAACATCGCCATGTTCATCATCATCCTTATCATATTCACCACCATCACCATCATCCTTATCATGATCATCACCATCAACATCATCATCATCATCATCATCATCATCATCTTCATCATCATCACCATCAACATCATGAACATCATCATCATCATTCATCATCATCATCATCATAATCACCGTCATCATCATCATCATCATCATCATTCATCATCACCATCAACATCGTGAACATCATCATCATCATCCTCGTCATCATCACCATCAACACAATCATCATCATCATCATCCTCATCATCAACATCATGAACATCATGAACATCCTCATCATCCTCATCATCATCATCACCATCATCATCATGAACATCATCATCATCATCCTCATCATCATCCTCATCATCATCATCACCTTCATCATCGTCATCATCATCATCATCATCAACACCGTCAACATCATGAACATCATCATCCTCATCCTCATCCTCATCCTCATCATCATCATCATTCATCATCATCATTATCATCACCTTCATCATCGTCATCATCATCATCATCATTCATCGTCACCATCAACATCGTGAACATCATCATCATCATCCTCATCATCATCACCATCAACATCATCATCATCATCATCATCATCCTCATCATCAACATGAACATCATCACCATCCTCATCATCATCATCACCATCAACATCACGAACATCATCATCATTCATCCTCATCATCCTCATCATCATCCTCACCATCAACATCATGAACATCATCATCATCATCCTCATCATCATCATCACCATCAACATCACGAACATCATCATCATTCATCCTCATCATCCTCATCATCATCCTCACCATCAACATCATGAACATCATCATCATTCATCATCATTATCCTCATCATCATCATCACCATCAACATCATCAGCATCATCATCCTCATCATCACCTTCGACATCATGAACATCATCATCATCATCCTCACCATCAACATCATGAACATCATCATCATTCATCATCATCATCCTCATCATCATCATCACCATCAACATCATGAACATCATCATCATCATGCTCATCATCATCCTCACCCTCATCATCCTC
>LPNX010582792.1:38490-130435 GCA_001517045.1 Pseudotsuga menziesii | reverse complement strand
TATATATAGATATAGATATAGATATAGATATAGATATAGATATATGTGTGTGTGTGTGTGTGTGTGTGTGTGTGTGTGTGAATATCTGTCTATAGATAGGTCAAGTCTCTGATCCTCAGATCTAGTCATAACTGTAGAATATACAAAAAATATACAAAATATGGATCATAGTCCATCAAATGACCTAGATCTAAGATGGGCCACCCTGGTCACTTGGACCACCCTAGTCCCCCCGATCTTCCTGTACTCTAGCTTCTTCGGCCTCCTCGGCTTCGATAGCCTCAACAGCATTTATGTATACTAAAATTGCTCCGGCCACCCGCCTCAAAAGGAGTATCCAGAAAGGTGGAACTCCAACCATGAACTTTTCAATGACGGTTGGGATGTGCTCTATCTACAAGGTGGGTACTCTCTGGGTAAGCTTGGTTAGCTTCCCTTCCAGAACCCTAATAAGCCCCTAGTCTTCGCCTAAGACATGACGCACATACATGCGTGGATGCCCTTCAGGGTGGACCGACCCAATAGATGCATTTTGACATGTTTATAGGATTGGAACTCTTATACATATGTAGATATCTCTATATTTTAAAATTCATAAAAAATTTAAAAACTTGAAAATAAAAAAAAATTACCTAGCTCTCCCCATGCTCCTCCTAGAGGGAGGACAAGGTCTAGATCACCACGAAAATCCATCCCAGCATATGGAAACTGCTCCAGTGCTGGTAACCATCACTCCCACCAAAATTAGAAGTCATCATCGTATACACTTTGCACTGAGCCACCTCCTCCCTGGTGGAGGAAGATATCTCCCCATTTGCTCAGCCTAGGCTGACGAGGAGATCAGACCGGTAGTGGTATTGTAGGTCTCAATCCTGGCACTTTCCCAAAGAAGAAGGCAACTAGTATGCTAGAATACCCAATGTTCTTCCTCCCTCCTCTCTTGTAGTCAGAGAGTTGCTTTCTCAAAATCGGGACAACTCCTGAACACCAATCATATAAAGCCCCCTGCATGCAATCCACTGCCAACCTCATTTGGTTCCATGTAGTGAGATGAAGAGAAGATGATCCTGAAACCCTCACTATGGTACTTGTCAGTACCTATAAAGGAAGATCACATATATGTGCAATAGGGATGCAACTCCCTCTCTTTTGGGTACCTGGTGCACAGTATATATCAATGTAGTTTTGGACACTTAGAGGATCACCGCCTCTGCTGGTGCCCTCCAAGTTGACTAGAGATCCCCGTCATGATAGACCAGTGATGAAGTAAATATCCTCTGACGTAATCTCCAAGGATTCACCTTGAAGGTTAAACGTGCCTAAATCATGGTCCCAGTAGTTTATCATGAACTCTAGCAGGTGGACATTGGCCCGCATAGGTGATGTGCAAAAGAACTTCAACAACCCACTTGAACGTAAAACATTCACCGTGGGGGCATCCTGGAGTGCTTCTTGATCCATATCTTCATGCTCACGCTCCCTCCATTCAAGCACAATCTTCAGACCTAGCAAAACAACCATTGTAAACCTTTAGTTTCATGTAAAAATTCATAATTTGGACCCTAAATACTTCTTTTCCCCTTCATGCAGCATGCGTGACTGTCTAGTTAGACATGTCACGTACTGTACGCAACTTTCCTTCAGGGAAACCCATGTACAGAATACGTGTACACGAGTTTCAATATAGCAAATCCATGTACACAACGTGCCTTTCTTAAGGGTGCTCAAAAATATAAAATTGGGGCCTAAATTTAAAATTTTCTGGGATCAAATTGAAGAGCTTGGGGTGTAGCCTTACCTGACACTTGCAGAATTGGATTTCTTCCATCGGATTGTCCACACCGATCGAATGAAGGTAGAGGTGAAAACTTGTTTGTTATGGCTAAAATTTAAAATGGTGAGTTTTATTTAAGTTTTTGAACTATTTATAGAAATTATATTTCTTATGTGGGTTTTTTCCCTATAGTTCACATTTTATCAAACTAATACCATCCCTTTTTTCCTTATAACAGTTTTTTCATCATTCTAAATTGTTTTTTTGCTCATATAGGGTGAATTTTTGTCATTTCATATGCATTTTGCATCTATACTTAATTCATCTTAAACTTAGCAATTAACATTTTTAACCATGGACTATGGTATTTTGAACCATTAGCTCTTTGTCTTTACCATCGTTCTTTTGTGGATAGGGCCTTCCTCTCATGAGTATCCTCATTTAGAACCTATGTTGTCTTTCAATACTCATGCTGCAATTGTCTTAGGTATAGGGGAATCCTTTTAGCTAATTTTCACGCCAAATGGAGCCTCATTTTGGTCTCTTTTTACAAGCTATCCATTTATAGGACTCCCCACCCTTATGGAGTTTCTTTAGGCCTAGGTTTGACTCCTTAGAACAGACTTGAATGCCGAGTTAACTTGTACATTCAAGCTCGTTAAGAATAAGTGAATGGGAATCTACATTGGTGGTAGGTTATCTCTTTCTCAGACCATGCGGAATAAAACGAGAAAGGATCACTCTCTTTTCTATGGAATTGAGAAGAGTATTCTCAGGCATAGGTTTATCACTTCTCCAGACTTGAGGGACTAAATTTACGAAAAAGGATCTCCCGGTATGAGCTTAGTTTTCTCTTTTTCGTGCTTTGGACCTAAACATGAAAAAGATTCCGAGTGTACTTAATGTATTTTTCATGCTCGTTAAACACTGAAGAACAAAGCATCGATTTTATTGTTGTAAGCCCCATTTCTCGTACTCAAATGGATCTTTCTGAGTGATCTTGCTTTCGTTCACAAACGTAAAACTCAAGCTATATGTTGCTCTCGAAGGAGCATTGGGTAGGTGGTAATTTAACCTTTTTCGGACCTCCCTGAATAAGTACGAAAAAGGTTCACATTTTCTTCTACGAAAGTTAAGAGAGTTCTTTTGTGGTATGTTTTATACTTTTTCGGCCTCAGGAGACTAAATTGGATGAAAAAGGACCCCCCTGGAGTCTTATTTGGAGCTTTCAGACTCTCTAAATGTGAAAACACCAACTGAGCATGTACTAGTTCAGGCTCATTAAATCCACGAATCAGTGACACTATCAAGCATTATTCCCTCTTCTCTTCATGCTTGTTAAAAAATGAAGGGAGATCTGAGTTGACTTTCCTGGAATCGTTAAAATTTAACAGGGAAGGTAAGGAAGATGTTTTCTCTTGGTTTTTAGTTAGTGGCAGCATGTCATACTTGAACATAGCACTCTCTATCTTTTTTGATACCCATGTCTCAGAGTACACTTTCCATTCAGCTATTAGTTCGAGTTTATGACTCCTCCTCTTGTTAGTTCTACCTGGGGAATCTGATCATGTCGCCTACATGATAAATAAGTCTAGTTATTCTATCTATAAAGTTAAAAGTTGCCTTAGGTCATATATGTGTCATACTTAGTATTCAAGGACTTATCTCAATGTCTGATCTATATCCTGATCCCATCATTGTCATATCTATTATCACTTGTGTCTCCCTTCCTTTACCCATTTCCTAGTCACTCTTGTGATTCGTTGGAGGATCTATTGCCTTCCTTATCACAGTATGGTTTTGCATCAGTACTTTCTGATGACGAAGACCTAGAGTTTTGACGATCGTACCTTAGGATTCACTTTCATCATTGGTGAATTCCTTTGCTTCAGTTGTCGATTATCACCTATTGATTGGCAATCTGTTGAATCTGCTCCATGTTCGAATTCAACCTATATCTATTCACATGGTTTGGATTGTACTGGTTCATTGGGATTGTTTATGAAGACCTTAGTTCCTTGTTTATGGACTAAGCTGTGCAATATTATGTTCTAACTATGTACATAGCTTCAAGATCTTTGAAGACTCATTATTATTGTATATTATGGTTTCGATCCACCTTTGTAATATACATGGTCTTGTACCCGTAATATATGATGTACTCAAACATTGTAAAGGAGCTAGTGTTCCAATATATTGAACATAGCATCCTCAGATATGACTTTGTATATGACATTATTATGTATTTGTTTCAGGTAGTACCTCTGCTCCATTGGATTTCTGAGTTCTCCAAAGATAGAGATTATAATGTATTTCGGCCATCGCTTCCCTCTAACCTCACACATTAGGGGGAATCTATTATCAACCCAAATGGCACTTCTCCGTCCAAGTGCCGACACTTCATATGTTGGCACACAAAAGGACATTTATGGATTGAAGGTTGCCTAAACACTATAGATGGGCATGACATGAGATGCATTCACTATCCAACCAGTTTTCCATTTTACCTTTTTATATGTTGATTATTGTACATGATTCTTTCAATAGCAACTCATGTACATATGCGACTATATCCATAGCATACTGCATAGTGTACGTGAGTATTGTCATTGCAACCCACGTACAGATCTGTACGCGGGTTTCCCTTATAGAAACTCGTGTGTCATAGGTGGGTTTCCAATATCAATACTCGCATATGCCTCCATTCAACATTAAAAATAATATAAGATGATTAATGGATATTTGTTAAGCCCTAATCATTAACTATCTTAACTGTCTCAACCTCCTCAACCTTTGAAACTGCTTTATTTCCCTAAGTATAAATAGAGGCCTTGGGGAGGGCATTGATCAATCATACTTAGAGAGAAAAGTTATGCTGGTGGTATATCTTTAGAAGTATTTGGAGCAGTAGAACTCAGAATCCTTTGGTTGCAGAGGAGTCCTTGTTTTAGGCGTTGGTTTGTACACTTATCTCATTCACTATTGTTAATAAAGAGAATCCTTCTTCCAACTTTGTGTTGAGTTTCTTCCGTGTATCATGGTTTGATGAATATTTATGATTAAGCACTCTATATATTATTTATCTAACTTGTCCTATATACATGTGTAAGATTGTATTTGTAGGATTTGCTCTTTACAGGTGAAGGAGGTGCATCCCTGAAAGCTTTGGAGAGGAGCAAAATCGGAGAAGAGAAAGCTTGGATCAACTGTCGCTAATCAGGTGAGTTCAACATTTCTTCCTATTCATTTTATGTAATTTAAAGCTGATTGTCTATAAGTTTTAAGAGTACGTTGGTGACCCTAGACCCTCAGTTACAAAGGTGTTTATTCCTGAACAACAGTCTGCAGACTGAGGAAATCACTCTATGGAATCAAATAAGCCACAAGGTCATGGTGCTCCAAGATGGATTCCTTCCTCATCTTCCAAAATGTTGAAAGGTTCAAATCTAATTGCAATATCTACACGAAGAAGAAGGAGGGGTTCCTGCTTCTAGTTGTATTGTATGTGGATGACTTGCTCATTACTAGTAGCTCTGCTGCTGGATTGAGCATCATCAAGTATGCTCTTAATAAAACATTCACTATGACTAACTTAGGACTGCTAAGACAATTCATTGGTCTTGAATTAAGTCAAAATACTTTGGGAATCATGATCTCATAGTCCAAGTATTCATTAGACATTCTTAAGAGATTCCACATGGAGGATAGCAAGGAAACCCCCTGTCCTTTTCTATCAGGCATCAGGCTTGAAGAAGGTGGTTCCAAATATTTGTTGGACAACACTCTCTACAGACAGTTCATTGGAAGATTTCTATATCTCACTCATTTGAGACTAGACATGTCCTATGCTATGAGTGTTGCTACCAGATACATGCAAGAGCCACATGAGCTACACTGGAAAGAAACAAAGAGTATCTTGCACTATGTGTAGGGTACTATTGATTATGGGATCCACTATGCTACTGGAGCACAACTGGATCTCACAGGATTTACAGACTCAGACGGGGAAGGAGATGTAAATGATAGGAAATCCACCTTGGGTTTTGTATTCATGGCTGGATCTGGGCCAATTTGTTGGTCCAGCAAGAAGCAAGCAGCACTTGCACTCTCTTCAGCAGAAGCAAAGTATCAAGGAGATGTGAATGCAGCTATTCAAGAAGGTTGGCTACATGGAATCTTGACAAAATTCAAGATTCAAATTTAATCTATGGTAGATATTTTTTGTGATAACTAGAGTACAATCAAGATTTCTAGTGATCCTATTCAAAAGCAGAGGACAAAGCACATAGACGTTCACATGCACTACATCCAGGAACTGGTGCATGACAGAACCATCACACTGTACTACTGTCTGACAGAGAATCATATTGTAGATATTTTTACCAAGTATTTTACAAAAAGAGATTTTCCTTTCTTAGGTCTCTTTTGGGCATTAATGCTTGATTTTCAGTTCCTATTTTGAGGGGGGTGTTCCCATGAGGTTTTCCCTACCTCAGTAGTATTATGAATCCTTCAAGTATTTTGGATTGTATATTGGGTGACCTATGGTCTTGTTACCAGGGACCACAGTTGTCCAAGTTAGGATTCAGGGGGGCTGTTAGGATTATTAGTCCTCCATTGATCATACTATCCATTAGATTAATTATCCTAACTTAGGAACCTTAATTAATTATTTGGGTCCACTAGTACAATTGTGTCCACTTGGCCTAATGGGACAACATGTACTAGTCATTGGAGTGTGGGGAACAACGCTAGAGGTTAACTGCCACTTACTGCATGTGCATGCATCATTTTGGGAGCCTCCTATACAAATCCATACATTTTAGGAGCCACTGGGAGTCATAGCACCAACCTACTTCAATTAGTTGCAGTTAGTACAAGTTAGTCTCAATTAGCACCTATTTACTTTCAGTTAGTTCACAATTAGTTATCTAGCACATGTATTTCATGTATAATGCATGGATGCATGTGAAGTAGGCATCATTTCCCACCTAACACACTCAGTTGCACTGAGTTAACTAGCCTTTACTGATTGATTCAGTTTCTTGGACATATGGGAGTTGATTTTGGACTCCAATATTGTTTGAGGCACCATGAGTTAGAGATTCAGTTAGATATAGTCATATCCACTTGGTAATTTTGAATCGAGACCCCATTCATTCAAATTATTTCTATGTAAACTATTGTAACACTGAATATTATTATTTTGAATGATATTGTAAAATTCTGAGCAATACTTATATGTTTCCTGTGTGGTTTTTTTTGTTCAGTTTGTATCTTCATTCTCCATTTACTACAAACATTATTAGAACTATATTCTTGAATATCTAAATGGAATTCAAATTCTAATAGTTCGATCAAGTAGGAGGAGCCAAGATTTTTTTTTTAACATCGACCTGCAATCTATGTACTATAAGGTGCGGACTCGCGACGAGGATATTCATAAAACCATCTCTTGTACGAGGTACAACCAACCACTACGAGTTTCTATTAATGACATTTGGGTTGACCAATGCACCCATGAACTTTATGTGCATGATGAAAACTATCTTCAGTAAATACTTAGATAAATTTGTTTTGGTATTATTAGACGACATCCTAGTTTACTCTAAGAGTAAAGAGGAACATGAGGATAATCTCTGCATAGTGCTACAGGTTTTATAGGAACAATAGCTCTACACCAAGTTTAGAAAATGTGATTTTTACAAACCACACATACAATACTTGGTTCACATCATCTCCAATAAAGGGATAGCTATGGACCTGAAAAATATTAAAGCCATAGAGGATAGGCCTACCCCCACTAGTGTCACCGACATTAGGTCCTTTTTTGGATTATCTGGTTACTACCAAAATTTCATTGAGAACTTTTCAAGGATATCTTGTCCCATGACCACTTTGAAAAAGAAGGTGAACAAGTTCTTATGGAAGACCAAGTGCGAGGAAAGTTTTCAGAATCTTAAACAACTTTTGACGACTGCACCATTACTACGAATTGCAGATCCTGATGGGGATTCCCTTGTTTGCACGGATACAAGAAAGGAAGGGTTCAGAGGAGTCCTCTTGCAGAACGACTGCATGACTTTTTATGAATCATGGAAGTTAAAAGAACATGAAAAAAACTAAAAAGAGCACAAACAAAACTCNAGGGTTCAGAGGAGTCCTCTTGCAGAACGACTGCATGACTTTTTATGAATCATGGAAGTTAAAAGAACATGAAAAAAACTAAAAAGAGCACAAACAAAACTACCCCAGCCATGATCTTGAGTTAGCAACCATTATCCATGCCTTGAAGATATGGAGACACTACCTCATGGGGAATAAGTTTCTTTTGAAAATAGAGAATATGAGTCTAAAGTATCTATTTAAGAAGCTGGATCTGAATGTCAAGCAGGCCAAATGGTTGGCTTTCCTTAGTAAGTACCATTTCAAGCTAAAGCATATAAAGGGAAAAGAGAACAAAATTGTTGATACTTTAAGTCGACGAGTTCATATGATATATGAGGTGAGTTTATGTCAAACCGATTCGGATTTACATGAGAGGATTAGAACGAACAAAAAATTTGACCCTTTCTATGTTGAAATCCTCAAAAAGGTCCAAGAGGACAGGTTGTTTCAGCAACACAAGGAGTACAAGGTAGACGAAAAGGGACTGTTATGGTCCAAAAAAATATTGTACGTTCCAAAAGGACACGACATCAGTTCTAGCATCCCCATGGAATTTCATAGGACACCCTATTCGGGGCATCCGGGATATCAAATGATTATATATGCATTAAAGAAACACTTTTTCCAGCCTAATTTGAAGGCTGACATAGCGTGTTTTATCGCAAAATGTCAAGAATGCCAGTTGGTCAAAACTGAGAACCATCATCCTTCAAGGTTGCTACAGCCGTTACCCATTCCAAAATGGAAGTGGGAGGTCGTTATTAAGGATTTTGTCTTTTCTACCAAAGAGTAAGAAGAAAAATGTTTCTATCTTTGTAGTAGTTGACAAGTTTTCAAAAGAAGCACACTTCATCCCAGTGAAGTCAACATACAAGGCAGTACACATTGCTGACATCTTCTTAAAGGAGATATTCTAACTGCACTTGATACCTAAGGAAATCATATCAGATTGAGATACAAATTTTATCAGGAATTTTTGGAGATCCTTATTCTTCGGATTAGAGATGCAGTTGAACTTTAGTACTAATTACCACCCGCAGATAGACAGGAATAAAAAATAGGTAAATGAAATTGTAGAGGACATGGTTAGGATGTATGTCATGAACAACCCCACCTAGTGGGAAGACTATCTACATCTTGCAGATTTTGCATATAACAACGGATACCAGACCTCCACCATGATGAGTCCATTCGAGATACTCCATGGACGGAAGTGTAGAACAATAGTCACTTGGGATAGCCCAGTTGATCGGCTCATGTTAGGGCCTGACTTACTAAACGACTTGGAACAATTGGTTACCAAGGTCCAACTGAACCTTAAAGAAGCACAAGACCGCGAGAAGAGTTATGCAGACAAGAAAAGAAAAGATAAATATTATCAGACAGGTGACCATGTTTACTTGAAAGTAAAAGAAAAAAGAATCTCATTGAGCTTGGGAAGGTGTGGTAAGTTAACACCAAGATTTTGTGGACCCTTTGAGATACTCGCCAAGAGAGGTCTAGTGGCATATGAACTAGATTTACTTGCTCACATAAGAGTTGATAATGTTTTCCACACATCATTATTAAAGAAATATGTTTATAATACTAAACATGTGATTGATTGGTCCTTGTTACAGGCAGAACATGAACCCCTTCATACACTGGATAAGAGAGGTGCATCTCAGGAAGCGCACTATAGTCCAGTTGAAAGTGAAATGGAAGCACTTTGATGCCAATGAGTCTACTTGGGAGAATGAAGCCATCATGAGAGAGGCTTTCCCAGCCTTGTTTCATGATTTCATTCTGAGTCCCTAGAACACCAAGGATGGTGTTGTTCTAAGCGGGGAGGGATGTAATATCCTGAATTTTTTACCTAACACTTATGGGAATAAGCCCCATTGCTTATGATGCTTCTTTGATTTTTTTTTTTTGTATACTGGTCATAAGAATTTGATGTTTTATTTTATTTTGATGTTTTATTTTTGTATTTTATGTGTTGGTAGTGGACCCTGGAGCACATAATTAATGAGATGTTTGTGTTGAGCGCAATCTCTGAGGCACATGAGTATTTAATGTTTTGTGTTGAGTGAGAAGCTCTGAAGCACATCGGTATTTGATGTTTTGTGTTGAGTGAGAAGCTCTGAAGCACATGAGTATTTGATATTTTTTGTTGAGCAAGAAGCTCTCAAACACATGAGTATTTCAATTTTTGCATTGATCGAGAGGATTTGGAATGCATGAGTATTTAATATGTTTCTGTTGAGGAAGAGGCTCTCGAGAACATGAGTTATGAAACCTTTGTGTTGAGAAGGAAGCTCTAAAGCACATGAAAAGATAAGAATTGGAAGTGTTGGGCATAAGCCCTTGAGCATTCCAAGATGATGTTGAGCATAAGCTCTGGAACATCAGATAATTGGTCATTGTATCCCTAGGTCTATCCTACAAATACATCCTATAATTAGTGGTGAGTGAAGAAATATGGAATTGCACTAGGTTTTTAACTCCCTATTTTTTAGCGTTGAGTATGGGCTCTCTATAAACACTAGGAGCTACTGAAAATTAATATGTTGAGTGAAAACGAATCTCATAAAACATTGATCACATCTTACTTATTTTTAAGTGCTTAAATGAAATTTTGAATTTTTGTATCTCATCAAGTACTGAAGAACTACCATGTTATACAAGGGAATCCGACATGCAAGGAGGTTTAGAGTTTCCTACCCTAGTTGACCTAGCCCCTACCTGAAGGCCTTAATAAACAAGTGAATATAAGCTAAAAGAAAAGTGTCATGTGACTAGTGATCATGCTATATGATAACTAAAGTAAAAATGTTAACAAATATATATATGTATATATGCATAATATGTATAAAAGAGTAAGTAGAAGTAATAATACTAGTAACTATGAATATTAATGAAAGGATATATATATCATTATTATTACTAATGTTAATTAAATATTAAATGCCTACTAGAGTCAAAGTAGGAACTAGTCAAACGTTCCTAAGTTAATTTTAAATAAATATTAAAATTACCTAAATTTAATAAAAAAGGGTTATTTCAAGAAAAAAATGATTCTTTATTTAACTGCCCCTTTTCCTAAAAAGTTTGTCTATAAAAACCAAGCCAAAGAGAGGCCTGAGGATATTTTGATTATTCCAAAATTCTACCTGATTATTCTCAAGAGAGTTCTTGGAGAACATTTTTTCCTAAGATGAAAAAGAAAATTGATAAAGAACCTGTTATCCCACATAAAGAATCCTTACCTTAGGAGCTCTAAGCTACTTGCATGTTGGAACCAGCTCAGGGGGGGATCCAGATTGAAACTAGGAATTGTTCTGGGTCATGGTTGGGTGGAACATGGTAGTTCTCAAGTTATTTGGTTTTCTAAACAAAGGTCAGAACTGTCTATGTACTTGTTAATGTGGGGTATTTGAGTGTGCAACATTTCTAGCCATTAAAAGAGCTTCAGCTTATAGGTATGAGGTTTCATTATTTTCCCTATAATTTAGACAGGTTTTCTTATTAAATGAAGAGATTAAATTCTAGAAGGTTAAATAGTATATGTTTTCTATAGCTAGGTTATTTTATTTACTGAAACGTGATTTTCTAGTTAGGGAAATATAGATCTTATCCATGTTTTAAATGATATACCGTCTCCTATAGATTTATCAGTTTTCATATATAGATATTATCCATGATTGTAATGATATATTGTATCCTATAGATTTATCATTTTTAAAAAATATAGGATAATTTGGTCTCTCTTATTTTTTGTATTATTCTTTCATCATTTACATGTTATTTTCAGTGTTCTTTAAAGTGTATATTTGGTTTAACAAAGTTCAAATTATTTTAGGTTAGCTAGATTCCTCATCATTGTCAAAATTACGCAAAAGTAAAACAGCGATAGTATCTACATAAACTTCTACTCTACACCTTCCACTGTTGGCATATTACATATTTCCAGTAGGTCTATTATTACAACCATAAAAACAATTACATATAGCTATGGCATAAACACTATGCATCAAATACAAATTAAATACTATTGTTGAAACTTAAACCATTATAACATAAACACAATAAACAAAGTCAACAAATTTAAAACTACCAAATAACATAACGAAGATATTTATTAAACAAACCCCAAATAGTAATTTCCATTTTATAAATATCTGCATAACATGCCAACCATCGATACCTGTTAAGGTCCGGTTGTAGGCCCAACAATTATATCAAATACCTCTACTATCTACTACCAGGATAAGAATCGATTTTATACATAATAAAAACCAATTAATGAACAGCATATCCATTTAAAAGATCCAAGATCCAATCTTGTTAACATCTNAAAATTATGCCAGGAATTGAATCATGTAGGATTCCATTTGCAAAACACCAACGTTGTAAATCCATACAAGTTTCTACATAAACCAATTATAAACTACACTAACATAACTAAATGCACGAAGTAATATCCATTAAAACTTTACACAAGTTGGGTATTCACATAAGGGTTGAAATCACAGCTATCAAGCTCGAACATAAACCCCATATTTAAACCACAATCGAAATTCCTACTTTGTTACAGTGCTATATTAAATAAAATAACAAAATATACACGTTGCACTTCAAATACTAAGGCTCATGGTCGATAATGAAACCCCTCCATAATCAATATGAAAAACAAAAAAATCCAAACCATTTTAGATACAGAAAAGGAATTTATTTAACCCCACTGTCAACGTTGTTACATCCATGAATTCTAGATAACAAATGCGCAACAGTAAGCTAAGCTTATGCCCATCACAATCATAAATCCTAGGAATGTTAAATAAACCATATATCTCTCAATAATAAACATTTACAAGAAAAACTACACACAATCGCGAGTCAATGGGGTGCCATTTCAAGCAATGGCACCGACATAGTTTAAAACATCATTTAACACCAAAACACAGAGCTCACATTGATTTATAAAACCATACATTCAAAACAAAAAATGATTACAGAGCCAAATCTCATCTAGACATACATGGCTGAAGGCTCCACACTTAAACCATCATCAAAATCATATTTACACATGCATCTCTAGATTCCCATTAACGCAAAAGATCCATACAGCTGAACCGATAACCCAATATTCACAAATTTAAACCTTTCAACACAGAGCTCAAAGATCTACTAAATATTTACACACAGAGGTAACCGGACTAAGTTATCATAGGGCTTACCCATGGAAGGGTATCTTAGAAAGCCTTATAAACACCCACGAACCATCAATGGAAGTCCCCTATCACTTGCAATTTGAAATAAAGAACTTCCAGAAGTATGCTAAGACCTCCACCCGAAGAAAATAATAATATAACATTGCAAAACCAGACAGAGAGCATACCTTCCAAACGCAGGGTGAGTTTTTTTCCTCCACGTCCTGATGAAAAAAAAGAGCCAAACCTTATACATAACCCACAATAGTGATGAATAAATCCTAAACCAGGACAGACCCAAGATTAGGGTTTGTTTTCCCCCCATCCCAAGGAGCATTAATTGCGCCACCTTGTCCTCCACCATCGATGTAATGTTTACCCACATGCATATAGTCCAAACCCCAAAAATGATATTTTGTTTTAAAATCCCCATCAAAACCCTCGCTGTCATAGTCAAGACATGGTTTCATGGAATATGGAATATTCCATGAATGGCTTACCACATAAACCATAATATTAACAAACTTTAATATAATGTTGGTTAAGTCTTAGGACTTAAGCCTATAACCTTAGGCATTAACACAACCCAATTTATATGTTATAAATACATAGCGAATGGATAAAAATTATCATAGTCCCAATCCACAATAAATATTCAGGCCTTATAAACCCCAACTCTGCATAAACAATAACATAAACAATAGCAGTAGGAATTGTTAGGCTAGGTGTTATCATCCAAAATGGCACTTATCCGTCTGAGTGATGAATTCATCATGTCAATACAGAAAAGGAAAATTTGGATTGAAGTGGCCAAAATAATATAGATGTGCATGACCTTTGATGCATTATCTTAAAATCAGCCTTAGATATTTTAATTTTGAGTGTTGGGAAACAATATAGATGTGCATGAACTTTGATGCATTATCTTAAAATCAGCCTTATATATTTTTATTTTGAGTGTTGGGTTGCATACATGACTATGTGCATTGAAACTCGCGTGTCATATGCGAGGATTTGCATTGCAACCCGCGTATACCTTGCATACGCGAGTTCCTTTTGAGAAACCCGCGTATCATACCTTCCTTGTATATATTAATACTCGCGTATACCTTAATTTGACCTTAAAAAATATAAATCACAATTAGATGAGATTATTTGGGCCCTAATCCATAGCCATCCCAAGTGTCTCAACCATCCTAACCTTCAAAACCTCTCTATTTCCCAAAGTATAAATAGAGGCCTTGGGATGGGGCTAATCAATCAATTTTTGGAGAGAAAAGTTATGCTGGTGGTATCCCTTCAGAGACTTGGAGCAGTAGAAATTAGAGTCCTCAGTTGCAGAGGAGTCCTTGTGTCAAAAGCTGGGTTGTATTCTTACCTATTCACCATTTGTTAATAAAGATAATTCTTCTTCAATCTTGCACTGTGCTTGTCTCATGTATATTGGTTTAATGAATATATTCAATGATGTTATTAATATATTTTTCATCTAACCTCTCATTTATATATATATATATATATATATATATATATTGATTGAATAATTGGCTCTTTTCAGGTGAAGAGAAGCATCCCTAGAAGCTATGGAGAGGTTTGGAGCGAGAGAATACCAAGCCTAGATCAACCGTCATAAACCGGGTAAGCCAAGATATCTTCCTATTCTCATTCTAGTTTCTATAAAAGCTGATTGTCTGCAAGTCTAATAGTAAGTTGGTAACCCCAAAACCTAGGTTATAAGGGTGAAATGTCTTGAACAATAGAAATGGTGACTCCACTGGGGAGCAGTCCAACCTGATGTGGGTTTATCCTGTAGGTTCTTTACCACTCTTTGTTCTTTTTTTTATTCTGAGTGTGGTATTTCTTATTTGGATTTTGATTTACAGTGTAGTGTGCCCAGAAACCTTTACTATTATTTTTTCTTTGAAAATTTTTTAGTTGTATATGTGGGTTGCTGTTATACACAGTCGCGTATAAGACCTTGTATACGTGGGTTTCTCTATAAGTTAGTCGGGTATGGTACGTGGGTTTCCTACATACACAATCGCGTATATCCTGTAGTAGCATAAAATTTTGGGTAGGGTTTGCTTGTCCCTGTCTTATTTGGTTTTTTTCTTTCTTGGAAGTTTTATGTTATTGGTATGACTCTGTGAGTCTAAAATTCTTGTAGGTCACACCATTTGCTTGTCTTCAAGACTTTGAGCTTTCTTTTCTTAAGTTTTATTTCATCCTGTGATTTAATGTTGGTCCTCCTGCTTGGTGTATAAGTTCAGTGCTTTGTTTCAAGGTCAGTGATCAAGGCTTTGGATACTTTATACTTTGTATTGCATTTTGTAGTGTCAGTTTGTCACGTGTTCTTTTGTGAATCTAGTGGACTTTTTGGGTTCAATAGTTTCTCCAAGTCGGGTTTTTTCTGAGTCTTCTTCTTGATTGGTTGAAGTTGGTTATTTTGGGTCCTTTATACTTCATTTTACTCATTATATGCTCTGATTATTCAAACTTGCTCAAAGAATTTGCATTTAGATGCATTATAGTTTTTGAAGAATTTGAAAAAGTGAAGAAAAAGAAATTTATACTTTTCCATTTAGTTGCATTTAGTCGTTTTCTTTTCATCATTTTTCAAGTAAAGTTTCAAAATTTATAAAAAGAAGTCTTAGTTTTCTCGCACTTAGTTTCAATTTCATTAACTTATATTTGCAAAAAGAAAAGAAATTTGTTTTGAGTAGTTGCAATTTACTTTGGAATTTGCTTTATACATCATTTTTCTTTTTCTTATCGAGTCTATAACATCATAGTTTTTCACACCATTTACCTTCTGACTAAGACCAACCCTTAAAATGAACGATGTAATTTAAAAAAATTATTAGTAAGTTTTATTTTATAGGCTCATACACCAACTAGCTTAGGCTAGACTTGTGGAATAGGGAGTTTAAACTCTCCACAAGTGTTTAAATTCATACGTAGTTGGCCAATCAATAAGTAAACCCTTTTCTATGATGATTGTATCTGGGAACCTCCTCTTAAACGGGATTTAAGCATGAGGCCACGTGGAGTCTTATATTGGGGAGATAACCCTCTGATTCCTTGTTAAAGCATAGACCAAGGTTTTTGCACATTTGGGGACTTCTGTCACTACCACCCCCCTGGCCCCGTGCAGTGCCGGTGTTGACAGGGTTTTGGGATTTGCTACCCTTACCATGTGTACAAACCATGCTTGTGACTGTCCCCCATACTGTCAGTATAGTTATGGTATCCTTTAGTCTCTTTGACATCTAGTGTTCATACACAGGTACACCGGAAGGATATTTCTGGTTGACCTGGAGGAGCTTGGAAGGTAACCCTGGTAGAAGGTGTGGGAGAGCGGTGGTTGATTCCTTCACTTGTGCCTAAGAACATCTAAAAAGGATGCCAAATAACTGTGTCTCGACTTTCTTCTAGAAAGCATATCTTATACCCCTTGTGTCTGTTGTGGCTTTAGGAATTTTTGTAGTGATTGTTGTGTTTTTTGTTTTTGTTTAGCCTACCTTAGGGTGTGTGAAGAGTCAATTTTTAAATCATGGAGGATCAACCTCTCATAAGGTCAAGAAGATTGCAAAACCTTCCTTCATTTACTACAGTGGAGCCTCCACTGCCACCTCAAAGGTGGATATTAGACACAAACAGTTCCTTTGAACTGGTAGGAATTAGTGAAGTTCCAGGTGAACCAGAACTTAGGACAAACCAAGTTGATACAACCACAGTAGAGATAGAATACTTGCAGGCTGATGAGTTTGCAAGGAATTTTAATTCACCTCTTACTGACCTAAATGATCTTGTGATAATCTAGGTTTGTCCTTTCAATTCACATGTTATTGGTGTTCCTGTGAGAAGGATAATGTCTAGTGCAGGAGAAATTCCTTCTACCCCCATCTCATCTATCTTGGATGAAGGAGTGCCACCTCCCCAGGTTGGTACTCCTAGAACAAATATACCTGCTACTCCCTTAACTCTAGCTAGTCGAGTGGTCCAACCACCTACTTACACAAATGTAGTAGGAAATTTTGGTGGGGTGGTCACTAGGATTCCTAGTATACCTTCTCCTTCACCTTATTTTGCACACACTGCTCAGAGTGTTCCTGTTGGATCCTCTTCATTTGTCTAGAGTTTTCCTTGGAATGGGGGGGCATACTCCCCCATCCACTCCATATGTAGGCCCCACACCTGCATATGTAGGGGTGCAGTTTGGAAACACTAACCATTTTTAGAGGAGGGATACCTGCTCCTATTTTCCAAACTCAATTTTCAACTAGAGCAGCTCAAACCACATACATTGCACCACATATGAATAATCCACTGGCTTATGGATGGAATACTTTCAAAAGTAGTCTGACTACTTTGCAACCGGTAGCAGGGGGAAACCGCTCCTTTAAATTTTGGAACCATGGGGAAAGTCCTTCTACTTCTGAAGCTCATACTTTTCAGACTCCGGTTAGGCCCAAACTTCCTTTCCTCACAACTTTGAACTTGCTATATTTTTCCAAGTTAATAAAAGACCTAGTGAAACATGATGCCACTTGACCACCAGTCCCTACCAAGTTACCATTGGATATTTCAAAATTTCAAGGAAAATTTGGTGAAGAACCAAGGGCTCATCTCACCACCTTTCACTTGTGGTGATCTTCCAACTCACTGAACAATGACACCGTTCGGTTGAGATTGTTCCAAAGAACTCTGACTAGTGCTGCAGAAAAGTGGTACATTAAACTGTCCTCTGTCACGTATGATAGTTTTTGGGACTTAGCTAATGTGTTCCTTAACCATTACCAAATTCTTGTCCAATATGATGCCGACACAGAATCACTATCCACCTTTTGGTAGGACAAATCCACTCACATTTCGTATCACATCCAAGAGTGGCGAAGGCAAAAGAGGCTTATGAAGGCCACTATTCCTCCCGAGTTTTTGTTAGAATGGTTCCTGAAATCCTTAATGCCATATATATAGAAGGATATATCCAATTCGGGAGTAACTAATGAGGAAGAGGCTATCCTCAGGGCCCAGTAGTTATATTTGATATACTCTCAGTCTGGGACTCTATATGAAATCATCCCTGATACACCGCGGCCAACACATAGTGTCGAGAAACCTAAGCCTGGACACCATGTCAATCGTGTGGTTGGTTCAGTTAATATCCCACTGTATAATATTTGCCAAAACAACTCCATGAGTTCTTAGTTAAACATTCTATAGCGAAGGTAGAAAAGGCTGCCCCTCATCCCAAAATGCAAACGTTTTTGCTCAATCCTCCCAAAAGGGAAATCAGCACCTCGATGGGAAAAATAAATAGGAGAAGAAAGGTGAGGGAAACCAAAACAAGCCAAAACCCACAAATAATGCTGATGGGGGGGAAAAAGAGAACAAGAAGGTGAAATTTCCTTGTAAGTTGTTCCAGGAATATCACCTGACCCATCAATTCCCTCTTATGTTTCAAGATAAGAAGCTGCTAAAAAATAAACAACCAGTTGTCCTAAAGAATCCATTTTCCCAAGGATAGAATGCAGCTTTGGTTTCTAACATAGGAGGGGGCATTGCTAATGCCCCTAACCAAAACTATATCAACATGGTTCAATCCTAGACCTTCCTCCATACTAGAAACAAGAACTATGAGACAAAGGCTCCTGAGAAGGGTAAGTCTATAGGTGAAACTTCTAACCCTCTCACAATTGAAAAACCTATTGAAACTATGCCTAATATACCAAAAGGTTTCTTCAAGAAAGCATTGCACAATCCTAATGCTAGGGCTGCAGCCAATTACTTTGTAGTTGAAGATTTATCCCAAACCCCTTGCGTGATGTCGGCTGTGGAGGTGTTACAGAGTTGTCCCGCTCACCAAGATGCACTCTTAGCTTCCTTAGGTAGTATGGATTCATCGAGCCTCATGGAAAATTTTAATTTGTCTGATGTCAAAACTTGTCTTTTGTATCGTGTGGCTTTGTCGATAGATGTCATCCATGGTGGAAAAACCATTGGAAGGTCAGTTGTTGACGAAAGTGATTCCATGTGTGTCATGTCCTTTGTCTTTCTAGAAATAACTTGGATCTCCAGAGTTAGTTCCATCAAACACCCTACTTACTGCTTTCGACAGAAGGTCATTTTGTCCACATGGTATCCTACCAGCTTTTGAGATAAAGTTGGCAGGGAAGGCAGTCTCTGTTGAAGTAGAAGTGATTGATGTGCCATTGAATTACAACTTGCTTCTGGGGAGAAGTTGGACTTATTTCATGTCTGCAATTGCATCATCCATTCTTCTAGTGCTAGTTTTTCCACATGAAAGGAAGTTGGTTACAGTAGACCAACTCAGTTTCACTCGGAAGGGCCGCATGGAAACTAATGAGTCCACCGTTCCATTGGTTGATCCGGTCAAACCTACTTCAGAGATCTTAGGGGATGGAATGTATTCATCATTAATGGGCACATTTGATATCCCATCCCCGATTAATTGTTTAGGTTCAATGAGTGTAGGGAAGTCTATTGCAACAATTGGCGATAGAACAGATCCTTGGCTCCTTCCTTCCCATCATGATACTGAAGTTCCCTTATCAGGAGTGGAAGTAGCTTATCAAGCTATCATTAATACCACTCTTGGTCCTATTTCGGTTCCTCCTATGGTATCAAAGGAGCTAGAAGAAGCCTATATTACTGCTTGGGCAGAGAACTCTTTGTATACTGACAATTTCTTAGACATGGTTTTTCCTTCAGACAAAGCCATTCTGGAAGCCATGAGAGGGTGAGATAAGATCTATCAATATCTTCATCATATATCCCACTTTCTTCTAGAGTTAAGCAGGATTTAAAATCAAGAGTTCCATGTGAGACTGGAAGGTGATGCTGATGTGCCATTCAATCCCTTACCAATGGAGGGAATCTTTGTCAAGGGGAGTATGGAAAAAATTTCTGTTACTATTCCTATCAACGTCTTTACAAACTCCAACGTTGGGAAAAATGTATATATTGGTCCAAACTGATCTTTGGAGGATATTGCTATCTATACGACCTTGTTTATTGAATTTTGTGACATGTTTTCCTGGTCATATGAGGAGATGCCAGGAATAGATCCATCAATAGTCGAACATGAAATCCGAACCTATCCTGATGCAAAACCAGTTTGAAAAAAACTTAGACCTGTCAATCTCCATAAAGCGGTAGCCGTCAAGGCTGAAGTTGAAAAGTTGCTGAAAGTTGGTTTTATTTATCTGATAGCTTTGATGGAATGGGTATCCAACCCTATTCTTGTCTATAAAAAGCAAGGGATGATACGTGACTATATTGACTTTCACGATTTAAACAAAGCATGTTCTAAGGATAACTACTGTTATCCCTAAATTTGAACCTAGACTACAGGGGTTCAAGCTTAAGGAAATATTTTTCAAAAATGTACAAATCAAATGAAATCAAACTGAAAAACAAGCTGGTATGAAATCAAAACTATTTGAAAATGACACAATTATCAATGAAATAAGTTGGTATAATATAAGAGCTATAATAAAATCAAAACATTATTGAAGAAATAGGCTGGTAGGTCAATCAGAGCTACAAGAGAATCAAACAGGAACTGTATAACATAAAATCAAACACAAGGTTCAATATCGAGGTTACTATGATCATAAAGTCAAGAAGTGAAACTGCCTCTATTTTCTAAAAGTATAAGGATAATTGTATTTCACAATAAGAGTTACTGCAATGGAATTCAATGGACCATATGCATAATAAATTACCATAAAAACAATTCACAACACACATAGGCAAATCATAATCATTCTCATTCAAGATAGAACCTGTACTGAAGCTGTAGAGTGTTTATGTTATACAGACAGCGATCAAAATTGAGTCTCCATCACTCCAAAAAAATGCCAACCTCCCTCTTTGCTTCCTTATGAGAGGAAGAGCCCCCTGTTGTCTCCTCTAGAGATTCTGCTTAAATACTAAATATCTGTTTGTTGAACCTAACTATAAGATCCTATTTCTAAGGATCTATCCTTCTCAAAAATAGGGAAGTCAATCCCTTTTAAATAGTTTTTTAATACGAGTGTAAACTAAAAGAGACATCTGTCAACAAACAGAATTGATTTCACAAGCAAACTATAACTCTAAACACTTAAATGGAGCCTCTAAAATGGCATTATAACATTTTCTCTAAATCCCAATGACATCATAGTCAATTTTGTAGCATAGCTCGAACTCTTATTGGAAGCCCATATAGACGAATAAAACTAGCAGCATCCATTTGATTGTAAATTCCACTACCCTCCTTTTAAATCCCAGTCCATATCTCATTCTTTCTCCAAAAGGATATTTTTGTCTGTGAATCCAATAAATTGGTTAATAACTTCTAATGTTTTCTCTATGAATTCCATCTCCTTCGTTTTAATATTTTCAATAGCCTGAAAGAAAGCATTCCCCTTATGAAAAGCCGACTTCTCTGAGTCTTTAGATGTCTCCAATCTACTGCAGCCTTGCAAGTTTAATCTGACTAATTTTGATGGAAACCCATATACCTGCATTAGCCTAGAATTATGTGAGAGATCAACAGTTTCAAGGCTAGAGTATACGCCTTCAGGAATGCATATCTCGGAAATGGATGTGTTCTTCATAGTGGAATCTCTTAAAACAAACATGCCAACATCCACCGTCACATGATTCTCAAAAATAAAGTGGTCTATTAAAGGAGCACCCTCTATTCACATGGCATTCACTGCCTCCTCGATCTTCAGTTACTCTATTTTGTGGAGATACCTGAGAAGGACACCTAGCAAGAATTTGACCGAGACTATCTGTTGTTGTTTTAGTGGTGTTCATATGAGGAATGCTCCATCCATTTTCAATATCTATATCAGAATTCCAATCTGCCGAAGCATCCAAACATTCAGCATCTGGCTTGAGAGGGGCCATATCAAGTATTGAAACATACCGAGTGGTTAGACCCAAAACTATTAAAAGTTCCACAAATAAGGCAGCCACCTCTTCCATGGTCCCAGTGCGACTTTCTATGGAATGGAGCAATTTGGTGACAAATGTTTTACTCCCTTCAGGCTCAATAGATGAGCTTTCTTCAAAAGACTGGACACGGACAGCATTTTGAAACCATTTAACAAGTGGGATCAACATATTTGCGGTTAACTTCTGTTCATTGGCAAGGTCCAACAAGTGAGATGGCACTGTAGAATATAAAGAAGCATGAATGAGAGGATCATAGCAAGCACTATTGACTAGCATTCCCCTTCCAATTAAACAGAGTAAATGCACCTTGTGAACCAATTCTACAAATTCCTTATCTCTTGCAATTGCTCTTCGAATTGGGTGTTTCTTACCCAGTTTGGAGGTATCATCATCCTCCACTTCAATAGTCAGACCCCCATTCTCTTGACTTCATCCTTGCCCTCTCTCCTAAGCTCAGAATCAAGATCCATCTTGGATTCCATTCCATAGCTGGGAAGGTTATGGAAATCACTTTCAGATAGCCCTGTTTCCGATCATTGTCTTTGGTAAAACATAGCATTTTCCCCCTGAATGAAAGATTTGTGTTTCTTGCTTTAATATTCAACTCACTGAAATTCAAAGGAGGCTCATCAAATCTATGGAATAACTTCTCCAAGTCACCATGACCCTGTAGTTAAAAATTCTTAATCTACATCTCATAGCATCTCAGTGAGCAACATATAACCATCCATTGCCCCAATCCTCATAAGATTTACCAGAATTTTTGAACCTCTCTTCCCACCGGTATTCATTATAGTTTTGTTTGAAACTCTGCTTCCAGTAAGTAAAATGCTGCCAGTTTTAACAATCCACTATATAATATAAAATATCTTGCACATATATAGGTTCATGACTAATGAGTGAATATTTTGATGATTCAGAAGACTAAAAGAAAACCATAATGGTGTTCAATCAAACATAAGGTGTAAGAAAAAATTTAAAAATAAAAGCACATCACAATCAAAGATCTTAAAGTAAAAAGGTCAAACAACCTTAGAGATAACATCTAGGTTTGTCTGGGGATGGCATGCTCCCTATGAGCTGCTAAGAACAAGTAGACCAAGTGCCTCTCCATTTCATTGGGCTGGAGTCTTCATCACAAGTCTCTGTTACTTAAAAAGCTTGAAAACAAACTGGTGACTACTCTGCAAATTGACTAATTCTCTCACAACAATTTGATCATATTGTACAAACTTAAAGAAATTCTTGAAGCATCAAGCTTATTTATTTAGAGCTCCCATTCTAATCATCCTGCTTTCTTTTGATCAGGTAAAATCATGCTTCCAATGAAGCCATACAAATATTTGACTAACTGGTAAAACTTCTGATCTGGAGATGATGAATAAAGGAGCCCATGGAATATCAAAATTCTTTTCAAAAGAAGGGAAAAACCAACCTCCATTTGACAAAAACAATATGACATTTGAGCTGCTCAAAGACTCCATATAATAAACAAATGGATCAATGAAGCTATAAGGAAATACCTTTTGCTGAAGATCAAAATATCTCTGTATATTCTTTTCCTCATAATGGCTGCCACTTTCAGCTACCTGCAAATTGAATTGCAAATATGGTTGCTCAATGTCTTCTACAGATTCAAGATGTTTGATTTCCACACAATGTTGTTCCTCATCAAAATTTGATTCATAGTTGTCATACATCCGTTGGTTGCTCCTCAAATCAACAAAAGCTGATGTAGGGATCTGCTCTTTTTCATCTGAATACTCATCATAGATTGGCATATCTTCAGAGTGAATCAGTTGATGCTGATCCCAATCTAGAACTTCAATGTCTTCATCATAAAATGGGGCATTCTTATCGATTTCTAAAGATGAAGAATTATGTTCTATGATGCTATCATCAACTTTAATATCAGAATTTTGAAAAAATTCTTGTTGTAAAACAGAATCAGAGGAAGATATTAGATCTTCTTCCTTCTTCATAGCATAACCACCAGCTTCATCTTTACTACTGGAAGAATCTACTTCTAAACACTGGATATATAATGCATATCCCCTACAGCAATGCTCAAAAGACACTCAGCCGGGTAAGTCCTCTTACAATATGAATGAAAAGCATCATGAAAATATTTCAAAGAGGAAATACTAGAAGGAGGAAGAGTTCTATACCATTGTCTTGCACAACCATCTAATGAATACATAAACATTTTCATCAATACATCTTCATGATGTATACTCAGCTGATCCATGTATTGATGAAATTTAATTACATGATGTGCCGGATTGTCCTCTTCCTTTTCTTTGAATCGGGGAAGCAAATCTCCCCATTCGTCCATGGTAGGTATTATATTTGGAAAGCTAGGAACATTTGAGAAATTGAGTGGAGCAAATATTTGTGCCAACATGGTTTCAAAACGCTTTGACATCTTGTAAAATCGCCTCTGGATTCTTCAAACATGGAGTCTCCCGGTGAATAAATCTGTAGTCAAACTAATTCCCTGCTCCTGTCCACCATCAAGAGTTGGATCTGATCTTTGTCATTCTTTCCCAGGGAAGATATCTTCACTCCTCCGTCCCCTGCAACAATGCCAGAAGATGTTATCCCTAAATTTGAACCTAGACTACAGGGGTTCAAGGTTAAGGAAATATTTTTCAAAAATGTACAAATCAAATGAAATCAAACTGAAAAACAAGCTGGTATGAAATCAGAACTATTTGAAAATGACACAATTATCAATGAAATAAGCTGGTATAATATAAGAGCTATAAGAAAGTCAAAACATTATTGAAGAAATAGGCTGGTAGGTCAATCAGAGCTACAAGAGAATCAAACAGGAACTGTATAACATAAAATCAAACACAAGGTTCAATATCGAGGTTACTATGATCATAAAGTCAAGAAGTGAAACTGCCTCTGTTTTCTAAAAGTATAAGGATAATTGTATTTCACAATAAGAATTACTACAATGGAATTCAATGGACCATATGCATAATAAATTACCAGAAAAACAATTCACAACACACATAGGCAAATCATAGTCATGCTCATTCAAGATAGAACCTGTACTGAAGCTATAGAGTGTTTATGTTACACATACAGTGATCAAAACTGAGTCTCCATCACTCCAAAAAAATGCCAACCTCCCTCTTTGCTTCCTTATGAGAGGAAGAGCCCCCTGTTGTCTCCTTTAGAGATTCTGCTTAAATACTAAATATTTGTTTGTTGAAGCTAACTATAAGATCATATTTCTAAGGATCCATCCTTCTCAAAAATAGGGAAGTCAATCCCTTTTAAATATTTTTTTAATACAAGTGTAAACTAAAAGAGACATCTATCAACAAACAGAATTGCTTTCACAAGCAAACTATAACTCTAAACACTTAAATGGAGCCTATAAAATGGCATTATAACATTTTCTCTAAATCCCAATGGCATCATAGTCGATTTTGTAGCATAGATTGAACTCTGATTGGAAGCCCATATAGACGAATAAAACTAGCAGCATACATTTGATTGTAAATTCCACTACCCTCCTTTTAAAGCCCGGTCCATATCTCATTCTTTCTCCAAAAGGATATTTTTGTCTGTGAATCCAATAAATTGGTTAATAACTTCTGTTGTTTTCTCTGCCATAATTCCATCTCCTTCATTTTAATATTTTCAATAGCCTGAAAGAAAGGATTCTCCTTATGAAAAGCCGACTTCTCTGAGTCTTTAGATGTCTCCAATATGCTACAGCCTTGAAAGTTTAATCTGACTAATTTTGATGGCAACCCATATACCTGCATTAGCCTAGAATTATGTGAGAGATCAACAGTTTCAAGGCTGGAGTATACACCTTCAGGAATGCATATCTCGGAAATGGATGTGTTCTTCATAGTGGAATCTCTTAAAACAAACATGCCAACATCCACGGTCACATGATTCTCAAAAATAAAGTGGTCTATTAAAGGAGCACCCTCTATTCACATGGCATTCACTGCCTCCTCGATCTTCAGTTACTCTATTGTGTGGAGATACCTGAGAAGGACACCTAGCAAGAATTTGACCGAGACTAGCTGTTGTTGTTTTAGTGGTGTTCATATGAGGAATGCTCCATCCATTTTTGGTATCTGTATCAGAATTCCAATCTGCCGAAGCATCCAAACATTCAGCATCTGGCTTGAGAGGGGCCATATCAAGTATTGAAACATACTGAGTGGTTAGACCCAAAACTCTTGAAAGTGCCACAGATAAGGCAGCCACCTCTTCCATTGTCCCAGTGCGACTTTCTATGGAATGGAGCAATTTGGTGACAAATGTTTTACTCCCTTCAGCCTCAGTAAATGAGCTTTCTTCAGAAGACCAGTTATGGAAGGAATTTTGAAACCATTTAAAAAGCGGGATCAACATATTTGTGGTTAACTTCTATTCATTGGCAAGGTCCAACAAGTGAGGTGGCACTATAGAATATAAATAAGCCTAAATGAGAGGATCATAGCAAGCACTTTTGACTAGCACTCCCCTTCCAATTAAACAGAGTAAATGCACCTTGTGAACCAATTCTGCAAATTCCTTATCTCTTGCAATTGCTCTTCGAATTGGGCATTTCTTGCCCATTTTGGAGGTATCATCATCCTCCACTTCAATAGTCAGATCCCCATTCCATTGACTTCATCCTTGCCCTCTCTCCTAAGCTCAGAATCAAGATCCATCTTGGCTTCCATTCCACAGCTGGGAAGGTTATGGAAATCACTTTCAGATAGCCCTGTTTTCAATCGTTGTCTTTGGTAAAACAAAGCATTTTCCCCCTGAATGAAAGATTTGTGTTTCTTTCTTTAATATTCAACTCACTCAAATGCAAAGGAGGCTCATCAAATCTATGGAATAACTTCTACAAGTCACCATGACCCTGTAGTTCAAAACTCTTAATCTACATCTCGCAGCCTCTCAATGAGCAACATGTAACCGTCCATTGCCCCAATCCTCATAAGATTTACCAGACTTTTTGAAACTCTCTGCCCACCGAGATTCATTATAGGTTCATTTGAAACTCTGCTTCCAGTAAGTAAAATGCTGCCAGTTTTAACAATCCACTATATAATATAAAATCTCTTGCACATACATAGGTTCATGACTAATGAGTGAAGATTTTGATGATTCAGAAGACTAAAAGAAAACCATAATGGCGTTCAATCAAACATAAGGTGTAAAACAAAGCAAAAATTTAAAAATAAAAACACATCACAATCAAAGATCTTAATGTAAAAAGGTCAAACCACCTTAGAGATAACAACTACCCCACACCATTAATACATCAAATCATTGGTGCTTGTGTGGGGAGTGAAGTATTTTCGTTTATGGATGGTTTCTCTGGGTATAATCAAATTCAAATCAAACCCGAATACCAACATAAAAAAACTTTCATTTGTCCTTGGGGTACATTTGCGTACAAGAAAATTCCTTTTGGATTGAAAAATGCAGGGGCTACCTTTCAGCGGGCAATGAATTTTGCCTTTCATGAGATTAAGTCTATTGTCGAACCCTACCTAGATGATCTGCCAATGCATTCTTGTAAGAGGACCAATCACCTAGATCACTTGCATTTAATTTTTGAACGATGCGGGAGTTATAAAATATGCTTGAATCCCCATAAGTGTTTTTTCTTTGTCGAGTTAGGTAGGTTGCTTGGGTTCATTGTTTCTAACAAAGGTATTCAGGTGGATCCTTCGAAAGTTGAGGCCATTGTAAATTTTCCTCCTCCTAGTTCCATCAAACAACTTCAGAGCCTACAAGGAAAGTCTAAATTTATTCGATGTTTTATCATAAATTATTCCAAGATCACCAAAGGTTTCATGCACCTGTTGAAGCAGGAGACCCCATTTGTATGGGATGAAACCGCACAACTTGCATTCGAGGAATTAAAGAAAGATTTATTGTCGGCACCTTTATTGCATCTGCCAGATTATTCTCATGATTTTATACTGTATTTGGCCACATCCGAGTCGACCATTGGGGTAGTGCTAGTCCAAGAGGATGATAAGCTCCAAGAGCATGTCATCTACTATCTTAGCCATGCTTTATCTGGCCCTGAAATTAGGTACTCCCACGTCAAAAATTTGGTGTTAGCAACTGTGTATGTTGTTCAGAGGTTACGTCACTACATCTTACTAAGGACTATGATAGTAGTGGTAGTTTTTAATCCTTTCCAGTATGTTTTGTCCCGATGCATAGTTGGAGGAAAATTCAACAAGTGGATGGTCATTCTCTAGGAGTTTGACTTAGATTTTCAAACGGACAAATCCAAAAAATCCTTAGTTTTTGCAGAGCTTATTGCAAAATTTCCAGTTGAAGAAGATGTGGCCTTTGAAGAAGACTCATTCCCAGATGAGTACATTTTCTTGATTTCCACCTCTAACCCTTGGTATGGATATATACCCATCTATCTCCAAACTCTTAAGTGTCCTACAACCTTTTCATGGGAAGAACGACGCAAGTTACAGACACATGCGAAAAACTACCTCATTATTGGATATAATTTATATCATAGAGGGGTAGACTCTGTTTTGCATCGGTGCCTAACACACAAAGAGGCTGAGATTTTCCTAAATGATGCCCATAGTAGAGTGTGTGAGGGTCATTTATCTGGGTTAGCGACGGCCCAAAAGATCTTATATGTCGGTTATTTTCATCCCACAATACTTAAAGATTGTGTGGAAGCTGTGAAGCGTTGTCATCTTTGTCAGCTTTACACTAGAAAGATGCAGTCGCATCCTGCTCCATTATTGTCCTTCATCACAGTGGGCCACTTCAGCAAGTGGGGGATATATTACATGATGTGCAACCCAGTTTTGGGTAGGGGGCACAAATACATCATTGTCACTGTAGATTACTTTGCGAAGTGGGAAAAGGCAATGCCCAACTATAAGACTCACAGGGAAACTGCAACTTTTTCCGCTTTTAACCAGATTATTGCACGTTTTGGTATTCCTAAAGAGATTGTCACTGACCATGGTAGTCACTTACAAAATTACATGATGAATGAAATGGCTACTATGGTAGGGTTTAAACAAGAACATTCATATTCTTTTTACCCACAAGAGGATGGTCAAGTCGAGGCAGGAAATAAGGCTTTGAATACTATTCCCAAGAATACTATTAATGTAGCCTAGTCAAATTGGCACATAATGTTGTATCCTGCACTTTGGCATTATCGAACCAATGTAAAAACTGCCATGGGGTTCTCTCCTTTCCAAATCGTTCACCGGGTGGAAGCAGTAAATACGATTGAATGCGAAATCCCATCTTAAAAAATTTCCATTCATGTGTTACCTGATATGAATGAGCTAGAAGAACATTTTATACACTTAGAACATCTAGATGAACTACGTAGAGATTCACTGACTACAAACAAGGCTCATAATAATAGGGTGAAAAATCAATATGATAAATCGGTCAAACCTAGTATTTTTTATGAAGGGGAGCTTGTCTTGCTCTGGGACCAGGACAAAGAAACCCTGGGGGCAGGGAAAGTCAGGCCTATGTGGTTAGGACCCTATGTCATGTCAAAAGTACTGAATAAAGGAACATATGAATTAACTAATTTCAAAGGGAATAAGCTGCATGAGCCTAGAAATGGGCTCTACCCAAAGAAGTACTATGCTTAGGCTTAGCACTTTTTCTTGTATTTTTATTGTATGTAACTTTATGCACAATAGATACCCAGTTCATGTTATTACCATCTGTTGGTTGTTACAGATGTCTTCCAAGTGGTTCATAGGTTTTGCAAATGGTGCTAATCATCAAACTTGCAACCTGGATTCAACCGCATGGGTTATTTACGCACCCTTGGGACAACTAGTTGCCTCTGGAGGTGCTTGCCTAGGTCCTGCTACCAATAATGTTGCTGAATACAGGGTTGTCATTGAGATTGTATGGGATGCATTTTTATGTGGCATCACTCAGTTGGAAGTTAGACTTAATTCCCAACTGGTGGTTTCCCAACTCAATCAAGCTTATCAGGTACAAAACCCTATTCTATTACGTCATTTTTTGCAAGTTATATTACTGCAAAGAAATTTTGATTTTATCACATTTAATCAGATTCCAAGAAATTAAAATTCATTAACCGATGCATATGCAAATTATATCTTGGATTGGCACTTAACACATATTTCATAAAAAATATACAACAAACACACTATAAAACATATGTAAATAAACTGGTAATATATATATATATATATCTTTGTGTTTATGTGTGAATATCTGTCCATATAGATGGGTTGAGTTATTGACCCTTAGATCTAGTGATACTTGTATAAATATACAAAAATTTAAAAAAATCGGATCGTAATCCATAAAATGCTCCTAGGTCTAATATTGACCACCTTGGTCACCATGGGAATCCTCTTCCCAATCCTCCTCATCTTTCTCAGTTGCAGTAGCCTCCGTGGCTTCTATGTAAACAAGTACTACCCTGGCTACCCTCCTCATAATGTGTATCTAGGTGGATGGAATACCAACTACTAGTTCTAGCATAATGGTAGGGATCTGCTCAATGCGTAAAGTAGGGACTCTTTGGGTAAGCTTGGCCAGCTTCCCCTCAAGAACCCTGATCAAAATCTGATCCTCTCCTATTGCTGGTCATACATACATACGAGGATTCCAATCAGGGAAGACTAGTCCAATATTTGCATTTTAAACATTAAAAGGATTAAAAAATATTATACATATGTATATATCTTTATGATTAAAAATTCATAAAAATTAAAAACTTGAAAAGAGAAAAATACTTAATGCTCCCCATGCTCCTCCAGGAGGTAGGAAAAGGTCATTGTCACCCTAGAAATCCATCCCAACATATGGAAACTGCTCCAATGATGGTAGCTGTCATCCCCACCATAAGTAGAATTCATCATCATAGACACTCTAAACCGAGCCACCGCCGCCTTGGTGAAGAAAAATTTCTCCCCACCTACTCAGTCTAGGCTGACAGGGAGAGAAAGCTGGTAGAGGTACTGCAGGGATAAGGGCAGGAACTCTCTCAAAGAAAAAGGCTACCAATATACTAGAATATCCAAAGTTCTTCCGTCGGCCTCTCTTGCAATCAGATATTTTCTTCTTCATTATCAGGATTACTCCTGAGCACCAATCAAATACAGCTCCCTGTAGGAACTCCATAGCGATTCTCATTTGGTTCCGAGTTGCAAGAAGGAGTGATGACGATCCTGCAATGCTCACTATTGTGCTTACCAGCACCTATAATTCCAAGCTATGAATATGTGCAATAGGGATGCAATTTCCCCTTTTCTGAGTGTCGATCATGCAGTAAGTGTTGATATAGTCCTGAACACTTAGAAGGTCACTGCCCCTGTCGGTACCTTCTAGGTTGATAGGTGCTCCTCGTCATGACAAACCTTCAATGAAATAGATGTCTTCTAGTGCAATTTCTAGAATCTCACATTGTAGGTCAAATGCACCTAGATCATGATCCCAGTAGTTAATCAAAATATCTAGCAAATAGACATTGGATCATAGAGGGGGGGTACAAAATAACTTTAGCAACCCACTTTGACACAATTCTTGCACCGTGGAGAAACTTCGGAGTGCATCTTGGTCCATATTTTCATGTTCCCTCTCCCTCAACTCCAACACCGTGCTTTAACCTGTACATAAATCCACCATCAAACATTAACATTTATTAAAAAACTTTGATTTTGGCCCTAGGTATACTTTTTCTATGTCGTGCAATATACACAACTATCATTTGGACATGTCGCATATCATATACGGGTTTCCTTCAGGAAAGTCACGTATAAAACATGTGTACGTTACTGTGTAAGTCGCATGCCCGCATATACAGTGTGACCTCTTTAAAATTGGCTTAAAACATTAAAATTTTTCATAAAATTAAAAATTTGAATGGATGAAATGGAAGAATATGAAGAGTTGACTTACCTGGCACTTGCGGATTTGAAAATCATCAACTAGTTTTTCCACACCAAGTGATTGAAGTTAGAGGTAAAAATTTCCTATATTGGGTAAAAATATGAAACGGTGATTTTGATTTCTATTTTTGAACTATTTATAGAAATAATTTCAAAATGTGGGTTTTTTGCCTATAGTTTTAATTTCTATAAAAAATCAAACTAATGCCATGTCATATTCGCCTAATGCAATAGGTCCAATGTTACTTAAAGTTGTTAGTCACTCATATAGGATAGGATTTTGGTCATTTGTATGCATTTTTGCATTTATACCTAATCTGACTTAACCCTAGGATCACTACTTTGACCATGGACTATGGTGTTTTAACCATTATTACCTTGTCTATACCATTGTTCTTCCATGGATAGGGATTTCCTTCCATGAGTACCCTAGTTTAGAACACATTATTGTCTTTTAGTACTCATGATGTATTTGTCGTAGGTTCAAGGGAGCCTTCTTATCTATTTTTCACGCCAAATTGAACCTCATTTTGGTCTCTTTTTACAAGATATCCCCTTTATAAGGATCCCTACCCTTATAGATTTTATTTAGGCCCAGGTCTAACTCCTCAAAATAGACTTGACTACTGAGTAAACTTGTCCATTCATGCTCATTAAGAATATGTGAATGGGAATCCACATTGGTGCTAGGTTGTCACTTTCTCAGACCATGTGGAATAACAGGAGAAAGGATCGTTCTCTTTTCTACCGAATTGAGAAGAGTATTCTCAGGCATAGGTTTATCACTTTTCCGGACCTGAGGGACTAAATTCACAAAAAAGGAGCACTCGGTATGAGCTTAGTTTTCTATTTTTTGTGCTCTAGACCTAAACATGAAAAATATTTCGAGTGTACTTTATGTCTTTGTCATGCTCATTAAACACTAAGAACAAAGCATTGCATTTACTGTTCTAATCCCCATTCCTCATAACCAAATGGATCTTTCTGAGTGGTCTTGCTTTTCTTCACACTCGTAAAAATCAAGCTATAAGCTGCTCTTGAAGGAGCATTGGGTAGGTGGTAATTTAATCTTTTTTGGACCTCCCTAACTAAGTACAAAAAAGGTGCGCCTTTTATTCTTCGAAAGTTAAGAGAGTACTTCTTTGGTATTTTTTATACTTTTCCGGCCTTAAGAGACTAAATTAGACGAAAAAGGAACCCCTTGGAGTCTTCTTCGGAGTTTTTAGACTCTCTAAACATGAAAACACTAACGAGCATGTACTAGTTCGGGCTTGTAAAATCCATGACTCAGTCATATTATCAATCATTATTCTCTCCCTTCCTCAAGCTTGTCAAAAATGAAGAGAGACCTGAGTTGAATTTCCTGGACTCGTTAAACTTTAACAGGAAAGATAAGGAAGAAGTTTTCTTTTTGGGTTACAGACGGTGGCAGCATGTCCTCCTTAAACATAGCACTCTCTAAAATTTTCGATACTCATGTCTCAGTGTACACTTTTAGCTCAGCTATCACTTCAAGTTTCTTACTCCTCTACTTGTCCTTTATACATGGGGAATCTGATCACATCTCCTACATGACAAATAAGTCTAGTTGTCCTATCTGCAAAGTTAAAATTTTCCTTGGGTCACCTCTATGTCATGCTCACTGTTCAAGGATTTATCGCTGCATCTGATTATTATCTTGATTCCATTATTATCCTATCTAAATATTACTTGTGTCTACCTTCCCTTATCCAGTTCCTAGGAACTCTTTTGATCCATTGGAGGATCTATTTCCTTCCTCATCATAGCATGGTTTCAGCTTATCAACACTTCCTAAAGACGAAGACCTAGAGTTTTGACGATGGTACCTTAGGATTCACTATCATCATTGGTGAACTCCTTTGCTTCAGTTGTCAGTTTTCACCTATTGATTGGAAATATGTTGAATCCTTTCCATGTTTGACTTCAACACATCTATTCACATGGCTTGGATTGTACCAGTTCCTTTGGATTTTGACGAAGACCTTAGGTTCACATCTATAACCTAAATTGCGTAATATTGTGTTGTGTTCACCTACACAGCTTCCAGATTTTGAAGACTCATCATTGTATATTGTGGTTTCGATCCACCTTCATAATATACATGGTCTTGTACCCATATCATATGATGTAATCAAATATTGTAAAGGAGCTAGTGTTCTAGTATATTGAACATGGCATCCTCAGATATGATTTTGTATGTGACATTGATATGTATTTGTTTCAGATACTTCCTATGCTTCCTTGGACTTCCAAGTTCCCCAAGATAAATATTATAATGTATTTCAGCCATCGCTTCCCTCTAACCTCACACATTAGGGGGCATCTGTTATCAGCCAAAATGGCACTTCACTGTTGAAGTGCTGACATTCATCCAGTCAGTACACAAAAGAAAAATTTGGATTGAAGTGGCCAAAACACTATAGATGTGCATGACCTTTCATGCATTATCTTGAAATCATCCTTATATATTTTTATTCTGAGTGTTGGGTTGCATATGCTACTATGTGCATTGCAACTCGCATGTCATACGTGAGTATTTTCATTGCAACCCTCATATACCTTGCATATGCAAGTTCCCTTTGAGTAACCCACATATCATACGTGCCTTTCCTATATTAATTCTCAAGTATACCTTAATTCGACCTTAAAAAATATAAATCATGATTATATGAGATTAGTTGGGCCCTAATCCATAAGTATCCCAACTATCTCAACCATCCTAACCTTCGAAACCTCTCTATTTCCCAAAGTATAAATAGAGTCCTTGGGATGGGGCTAATCAATCAATTTTTGGAGAGAAAAGTTATGCTGGTGGTATACCTTTAGATTCTTCGAGCAACAGAACTAAGATTCCTCAGATGCAGAGGAGTCCTTATGTCAGAAGTTGGGTTGTATTCTTACCTATTCACAGTTTGTTAATAAAGATAATTCTTCTTCTAATCTTGTATTGTGCTTGTCTCATGTATATTGGTTTAATGAATATGTTCAATGATGTTATTAATATGATTTTCATCTAACCTCTGATTTATATATATATGAGATATTGCTTGAAGAATTGGCTCTTTGTAGGTGGAGAGAAGCATCCCTATAAGCTTTGGAGAGGATTGGAGCGAGAGAAGACCAAGCTTGGATCAATTGTCATAAACCGGGTAAGCCAAGATATCTTCATATTCTCATTCCAGTTTCTATCAAAGATGATTGTCTGCAAGTCTAATAGTAAGTTGGTAACCCCAGACCCTAGGTTATAAGGGTGAAATATCCTAAATAGCACCAAGACCTTACTCTTTTTTGTCTTTGATATCCATAGTATAGCATAGAGTGGATAACATGTTGTAGGATGCCAAGTTTAGCTGTCCTAGCGAGATTTCGTCATCTAATGAACCTGCACAAATAAAGGAGAAGTTTAAATTACTTCAACCTGAACTAAGTAAACCCCGTAAAAACAAGTAGAAATAGTTACCTCTCCAAGTGGTCCCATAAGGGATACAAATCCTGCCACTCCACCCCTTGACAGTTAAAGATAAGTCATTAATTTCCATAAACAATGAACAAAACTTATAACCGGGAAGTAAGATATAACTGAACGTGCATACGCACATGCATAATAAATAATAATAAATAAGCATAGTAATCATTTAAACTAGATCAAGTAAGATAAACATAGTACATAATCACACCAATAACTACATAGGGAAACAAATAGAAATTGTAAGGATAGCTTACAACATTTTGAATTAGAACAAAATGGCCAACTTATTCCACAGAAGATGAATTAATGTCCAGAATAGGTAGTAATTAACTAACCTACAATTTTTTATTTTATTTCAAATTTGGGGAAATTACATTTCGATAGAGGCATACTTGAACATAGATTTGTAAAGTTATATATATATATATATATATGTTTTTTAAAACAAAGAAGAGATCTATGTGAAGAGTCTCTCGGCTTTAGGATGCATCAATTAATCTTAGATTAGTTTGTAAAAAATATTTTCGATAGTATAAAACTTAAAACATATCAGCTCTTCCTATTAAGTATGATATTCATATGTATTGGTCTCCACCTCCCCCAATGGTTATTCAAGCTTAATTTTGATGGTGCTTCCAGGGGAAACCCAGGCCAGGAAAGATTTGGCAGTCTGTGTAGAGAATATCTTGGCAATATTATTTTTGTTTTTATGGGTGCCATTGGCTATGATTCCAACAACTCCGTAGAGCTTGAGGGGATGCTCCAAGGCTTGCACTGTTTGATGTGCAGTAATAGCCTGGCGGCGATAATAGAAGGAGACTCCCGGATTCTGGTTCAGATGGCTCATCGGTTGGTGTACGGTAGGCGGAGTGACCAAGTGTCGACCAACTGGCGGATGGCCAGCCGTGTGGATGAACTACGGGGAATTATCCATGCCCACCCCGCGATCACGTTCAGCCACGTGAGACGCGATGCCAACAAGGTGGCTGACCTTCTTGCGAACGTTGGAGTTGAGGGGGAGCTAGCATTTCAGTGGGGCCCGCTAGAATCGTTTGGTGAGCATGCTCGGGTTCATAATTGTCATCAGCTGGCAGCGCACGATCACATGAGAGATTCGCAGCTGACACACCGGAGCAATGCGATGGAGGTAGATGGTAGATGGCGCAAGCACGACACGACGGGCCGACGCCAAGATGAAGGTGAATGTTAATGAAGCCATCAAGCGAGGATAGAGAGGGTTGTCCTTGGCTTTTATTTCTCCCATCATGAATGCAGGTAATATGACAGATAGGGCATGGTGGGCTGAGAGAATTGACAGGGATTTCCTAGCTTTTGGAGCGCCCCTCATGGAAAGCGGCTCAAGGGAGGTGGTTTGTTTCAGCTCCTTCTTGTCTCCCTAGTTCAAACCTGGTGCAGCAATGATTCCTCCTTTCCCTTCTTATTCTTGGTCTTACTGGGTGAGTTGTTACCACCGTTCATCCTTGCCCCCTGTCATCTGGCTCCTCTGGTTGTCTTTGTGGCCCCCTAGCCTGGTTTTGGTGAGGATTCCGATGTTCCTTTGTCCCCGCGCCCCAGTGCACAAGCCCTTTCTATTGTGAATGGTAGGTGGGCGCATCTTTCTCCTGCAATGAGCGCAGCTTCTAGGCACGCGTCTTCTGTCTATGGAGCGCCCTGACTGTGGCGTGCTCTCCCTGTAGTGCATGCTGTATGCAGAGCACCCGGCCTGTGGTGCGATCTGTCTGTGGTGCACCCGCACTGCGGTACAATCCGTCTGCGGTGTGCCCTTCCTACGAAGCGCACTGTCTGCGGTGCGCCCACCCTACGGCATGCGCTGTCTGCAGAGTGCCCAGCCTGCGGTGCGCTCTTTCTGCGGTGTACCCACCCTAGGGTGCACACTGTCTGTGGTGTTCCACTCTGCGGTGCGCCCTAGGTCATAAGTCCCATGGCATAACACCACCTTCTCAGGTAGTACTGGGTAAACATGAAGCTAGATAGCCTTTCTTTTATGGAGCGGGAAGCAACAATGGTGGGGGACGAGGATCCTGTGTGGGAATGGAAGCCGTTCAATGGAGAATGGTAGACTCAAGGTGCTTAATTGTAAAATTTTGGCAAGTCAGGCCTGCGCAATATCTATACCTCAAGACTGACCAAATTTTTTGCCTCTAGAATGTGCGCCTAGCCATGAGAAGTTTTTCTCCTGGCTTGGGGGCTGCTAGACTAGTTATGTTTTCTTCTTTTTAATGGTAACCAGTTGCTGTAATATAAAATTTTATTTACAAAAAAAGTATGATATTCATACAATATAGATTTTGAATTAAAGTTGATGTAGCTTAACATAGGGAAACATCCTAGATAATATTGGCTTACCATTAAAATTTCCACATACAAAAGGGATTTGTGATTTCTAATTTTTTGTACATAAATAATAAACTACTAACAACATATAAACTAAGAACTTATAATTAAATGAGATAAAAATAATACTAATTGATACATGGTAAAATTATTAGTTTGTAATACACTTATAATTTAAATCTACTTTTAGACTGTAACTATCAATACTAAAACAATTGATAAATTTAGTAAGGAAGTTGTTACCATTGTAGAGAAAATAGAATTGAAGTTGTCATTCCTTCCAACCAACTCCTAGAACATCCAAAAAAATATCTTCTCTAGAACCTTCGATCCTATTTGTTGAACCACAAGGGAAAATTCTGATTAATGTGCCATATTTTTGCATCAATATATTATTTCCCCATCCATCGCCAGGCCCTTTCTTATTTGTTAGACATACTATTTTATAGTATTTTTCCTAGGAATTATTCATTTATGAGCCTCCTGCTCTTTAGGTCTCCACAATGAGTCTTGACCTAATTTTGGGGAAGATGCCTCCTACATCACTTGAGTTCTCACTTAGCCGTTTTCACCATTTGTCCTTTCCCCTTGTGGGTTAGCAAACACTCTTTTAACACCTACTTCATTTTCTATTCCTCTTGGTGTTTTAAATTATTCAATAATAATAATCCATTACATTCATTTTGACTTTATAGTCAAATTATTAAAAAAAAAATATTCATAGAAATAAATAGTTAAACAATTGTTTGGTGTATTACATACACCTCCCCTTAAAGGATAACATCATCCTCGGTGTTATTATTTCTTTATATTTTTATTCCTCAATCATTTCATCTTGAAATAAAACTGGATATGCCTGCCGCATATTACTTTCCAAATCCCAAGTGGAGTCCTCTAGACTAAGGTTCTTCCATTGCACCTTGACTTGTTTGATGTTTGATGGTACAGTTTCGAAGTAAAAGTCATGTCCTATTGAGAATACATTTCAGTTCCACTTGAAATTATCCTTCGGGCTCCACATGTATAACATTCCAGTCAATCACATGAGTAACATCATGAACGTATTTCTTTAAAATTGAAACATGAAACAAATTATGTACTTTTATTGTAGGTGGTAATGTTAATTGATATGTCATCTATCCAAATTGTTTCCAAAATTTCAAATGGTCCACAATACATCAGTGCCAATTTTGAATATTTTCCCAAGCCTCAGAACCTTTTTCGAGGTTTTCCCTTACATAAACATGTTCTCCTACATGGAACTCTCGTGGATTTATTTTTAGGTCGGCATAACGTTTTTGTTTATCTTTGGAAACCTTCAAATTATATTGTACTTGTTTCGCTCTTATTTCCATATCTTTTAATAATTCAGGTCCTAACATTAATCTTTCGGCAGGATTGCTCCAAGAAATTGGAGTATTACAATTTGATCCATATAGAATCTCAAATGGAATTAATCCAACTAAAACTTTAAAGTGATTTTTATACACGAATTCTACCAAATGCAAGTAATCAAATACAAATGTTAAATATTCTGCAACTTCCTTTTTCATATTAGGACAAAGGAAATCATGCATTGTCATGGTAATCATTTTCTGATATCTAGGATGTTCTGAATAATGTATTTTATGTAATTCCTCCATTATAATAAATTTAATCTCCTATGAATTAGGTATATATAATCTTCTTTTGTGTAATAATAACCCCCTTTCATTCAAACTAAAATTTGTGTTGACTTGATTTATGTTATTTTCTGTGGTCTTTTCTTTGATTTATCTTACTCCTAATCAATTTTTTTTGCATTTATAATGTTATCTTATAAATATGATTCAAACTTGTTGCTTGTTGTTGCGTACAACAATTTTGCATGATAACTTACGATGTCTGCAAATTTATTCTCTTTTCCCTTTATATGTTTTATTTCAAGATCCTCTTTTCTTAGAAATGATAACCACCTACCTTGTCTAGCATTAAGATTTTGTTGGTGGAATACATATTTTAAAATTATGGTATCATACATTAATAAGAATTTCCTTCTGATGAGATAGTGTCGCCACATTTTAAGCGCATGAATAATAGTAGCTAATTCTAGATCATGAGTAGCATAATTATTCTCATGTTCCTTTCACTTCCTAGTTTGTTAAGCCATGACATGGTTTTCTTGAATTAGTACTCCACCTAGACCTTATTTGCATGTGTCTGTACACACAACAAAATCTTTAAATGGATCAACAATTTTTAGAATTGGAGCCATTGTCACCAAGTGTTTTAATTTGTTAAAACTCTTCGCACAAAGTTTTGTTCCAATCAAATTTCTTAACTTTCTTTTGTAATGAGTTTATGGGGCATTCTATTTCATAAAATACTTCAATGATTTTATGGTAGTAGCTAGTAATCCCCATAAATGATCTTATACTAGTTACGTTCTTTGGAACATGCCATTCAGTGATAGCTTTAATGTTATCGGGTTCGACTGATATCCCATCCTTAGACACCACGTGTCCTAGAGATATTGACTTATGTTGTAGCCAGGTAAAAACCCTAGCTACATGAAAATGCACCTCCCTTCCATCAAAGGGATGAAATGGTAGAGTTCAAAATGGAATAGCTAGATGCAAAAGAAATTATTAGCAACAAAAATAAACAAATACAAACATTCTATAAAACTAATAAAAAAACAATGAGACTGTTATACCTTCCGATTTACTTGAAAGGGGGCCACAATTCCCTAACTCTGAATGATATCGCTTCTCCATAGGTTTGGTAGTATGGAGGTTGACTCAACACACAAATGGGGAGAAAGTGGACAAAATGGAATGTTTGGTGGCTTGAGATGAGTAGTTTGACAGTGATGGTTTCTCAAAGTACTCATGCAAGTATAATAACAATGGAATGGATATGTCATGTTGTGTTGGGGACCTCCACCCTTTATTTATAGTTTTTTCTATCATTTTCTTTTATTTAGGGTTTTGGACCCTAATTGGGGTTTTAGAACCTTCTTAGGGTTTTAAGCCCCTTTTTGCTATTTTTTTAGCTATTTTGGGGTTTTTAGCCCCTTTGTGAAATTTTTAGCTCTTTTGTGGGTTTTTTAGGCCCTCTTTAATATTTTTTAGCTTTTTTAGAAAGAATAAGGTTAAAACATAGGTGTGGAGCTCAAAAATGAGGGAAACAAGGTTAGGAAATGGATGTTTGTATGTGGTGTAGCCCGTGTAGATCTAGTTGAGAATTTTTTTGCATTAACATACTGCCCCTTGATGTTTGAGGGTAGGAGCTCATTGTATGGCCAACAGAGATCGTAGGATCTTACGGATAGTGGAGAGACCTATGAGGAAGCAGTGCTTCCTCGTTCGAGACACGATGGCTTTTGTTTTTTGTATTAATGTCGGTTCCCATCAATGGGTGAGTTACAAATAATAAGTGACATGTATATGGATGAGGTGGCCATACCCATGTTCCTAACAAACTCAAAAGAATAAATAATGGGATCAAGGCTCCAGAATACAGGAGCTGATCATATACACCTATTGTTACATAATGGTGGCCTCAAGGAGAGTCTAAATATAATGTTGATCTAAAGAAATGATACATCGGACCCATGGCATTCTCATGGAATACTATATCTTCACAAGTGATATTCTACTGGATCTAGAAGTTGACATAACTGTAGGGACTCACTGACTGAGAGTCAGAGTCTTTGTGGTACAATATGTTGCATCAATTATGAATCTATAAAGAAGCACTGCTCTGGGAGCTTCTGAACACTATTTCCAATGCAACCTAGAAATCACAAGGGACATGAACCTATTTGGGTCCCTTAATAGACTCACCAATGTGCTAGAGTCAGGTGACAACCGAGGTCTTCAACCAACTAATATATGGACCAATACCTTATACGAATCTCCATTGTGTGATGATGTAGCTGAAGTCGGGCACGTGAGACACAACCATCCTGAGAGGCTCAAATGAATCCTCTCAAGTGGTCCAAGGAACTTATCAATAAGGTTACTGAAACTAGGATACAAGGAACTCTGGGTCTATCCTTTGGAATAGATGTGTTGTCGTTGACAAAGGAAGACCTGCAAATGACCAAAGAAATAATGTTTCCTCGACCAGAAGCACGAGGGGGATAAACAAAGATGTGGGTTAATCTAGGGACTGACACACTGAGGGGGGGAATAGGGGTAGGGAATCATGGGAGACTCAAGCTTCCTTTGTTCAGAGTAATGATGGAAACGTTGACCTGGAAGCAAATGAAATGGACTCATGGGAGAAGGATCATAGCTATGATACCGGGAATGTAATTGTAGATGGGAAATACTTGTTGGGGGTAATTGGACTAGAGACATCTAGGGGATGAAAGGAAGACTCAACGTTGAATACTATGAACAAAGGTGACCCAATGAGGGAATGTTTTTGAACAGTAATATATGGGGTGGCACCTAAAGACATTGTCGTGGCATGATCTCGTGGATTTCTAGTGATCCCGATAAAGTAAATGCTCGATAGTTCTTTCAATTTTAGAGAGTATGAAAACATGAAGAAGACTCCAGTGGGGTATCTTTTTCGTTGATAGTCTCATGTTCCCGAAAAAAGGATAAAAGTGTAAATAGGAGAGCTATCCCACCCTTTTTGTTGGATAGGAGACTTCTTCACCATTGGTATTCCAATCAGGCCAGAAAAGGTTAAACTTACACTGACTAGACGATCATTCAAATACTTTTACAAGCATGAATGAAACCAATTTTGCTCCACAATATTTTCTTGATGAGAAGGCTGGAAAAGAGCTTAAAGACAATCCATGATGATATTTTTTGTAAATTTTGGTCCCAATTCCCGAGAAAACATAAAAGGATGCAAAGGGAAACATTCCCTGGCTTGAGTGTGCCGAGGTGGTCCTTTTCTTATGGTAATCTGGACTGTCCACAAAAGGAGATAAACAAGACTATGTAGATGCCCTTTCAAATAATTTAATGAGCGATAAAGGAAGCAAGTGTTCTCGATGATCTTTTCATTCATTTAGGAGTCAGAAAATATATTAACAAAACTTCATAATGGTCAACCAAGCAAGGGGGAAGTGTTTGATATATGAATCGAGGTGATGTTGTGAACATGGCTGATGGGTGTAAATGAAGAACACTAATGGTGCCCCCTTGTGGGATGATTTATGGTGGTTAAAGGTGGTCAATTATGCAGTATGGATGGAGAGGATGGCTCGTGACCATGCCAAGACATACAGAGGAAGACACACATGGAGGAACTCAAATAGGGGTGACTTCTGGGAAATGGTCCAGAAAATCATGGGTTAAACACAAGAAAAGGGTCTCATAAAAAGATAGAGGATGAAAAAATGAAACCAACGGTGTGAACGACGTCCCAAACGGACTCAGGGTGGCTTTGCAGTACTTGGAAGAAAAATAGACCCAATGAGGCCTATAAATAGGGGGACCACATGACAAGTGTCATTGTTACTATTCAGTGCTGAGTTGGAGTGGAGGAACCCAGAATTATTTCACTAATTTCTTCCATTTCAACTGGTGATTTTCTGATTCATAATTACAGGTAAGAGTACATGCAAAAACTATCTCTTTCAATGGTTTGGTTTTTTGGTTTGCTCACCCAAGGGCCTAGGCTTTCCTGAAAGGGTTTTTTCGGTTGGGTCACACCTTTCAAGGCCGAAGTCATGTCTAGGTCAATCTTTTTGGCTGAATAGTAGAAACCTAGTTGCTTTTGTCGAGCAGACAGTCATGACTTAGAGTTGCACCTGTTTGGCCAGAAGGTGCAACTGAGTCACATCTGTTTGGCCAGAAGCCACAACTTGGTCACTGGTTCTGGCTCAAAAAGAGCGAATTTTCCCTTGGATGGGTTTTTTTTGCTTATGGTTGTGCCTAACAGGGATTTGGTTACTGTGTATGATGGCTCAAACTATGTGGTGGGAGAGGGATGGCAAAGACTTACGGAGGGGCACTCTTATAATCGCAGGTGTGCAGGATGCACTAGCCCACTATGGATTGCTCAAGTTCATCCAAGTTCCTCTGATGAAGATCTTGTGACTGCTTCTTGTGACTTTGGTGAGTTCTTGGGATGTTGGGGTAATGTGATTCATTATACAAGGGCAACGTCTTGATATTACGCTGTGAGATGTGTACTTCCTGATTGGGCTCCTGATGCTGGGAGTGTTTGGATATATAGCACCAAAGGTATTGCATGGGGAGAATTTGGATGACCTCTGTGAGAGGAACTGTTATTCCTTTGCGTATGTTCGTGGTTCATATATCTTACCTTTTGATATTGAGATTCTTTCGACTCGGGAAGTTGCAGTGATGGTCCTGTGGATCTTAGGTTTGTCTGGGAACCACAAGCTATCTGAGGGGAAGCTTCATGTTTTAGAGAGCACAATGGCGGGAACATATTATGGATGGGCCCAAATGTGCTTGACCATAGTTCAAGGTGTGCTAAACCATGACAATACGCTGGCAGAGAATTCTATTTCGCTTCCTTTCTGTGCTCTTTCTTCTTTGAGAGAGTTCTAACCCTTCAACCGCACTTAGCAGTGTGGGATGGTGGGACTCAAGAGCTTCGAATGTGCAGATGGTGTGAGATGATGGTTCATGAGGGAGGAAGCATGGTGGGATGCTTGTTTACTTAGGATCTACTAGCTCAGTGGAGGAAGATCCCAGTACTTGTTGAGAACTATCCATACCATAAGATGGACTTCCGGGGAGAACCAAAGATGCCCCAACATCCAAGCCATGCCTAGGGACCAGATGGTATGTATACATGATTCTTTACGTGTTTACATTCATATAGAGAGTGCTTATGTTATTGGTAGCTAGTTGATGTGCAGGGACTAATGACATACTTGTGTGCATGTGCAGAAGTCGATCCTTTCCCACTGGCAGGGTACCAACGTTGGATGGGTAGGGTGGAGGGACTAGATCCACCTGCACAGGTACGGAAGAGGGAGCGACGTACTATGGATGAGCTTTGGCAGCATATTGAGCACCTATTTGGGGGAGTTACAGATGATGGTTGAGCTTATTACCACTTGTTACCATGCTCCCCCTAAGTGGAGTCCTCTCATGAAGAGCATTGTTTTTGCTACTGAGTATGTGCGAGCATCGACACTGGGAGATGCGCCTATGGATGAGGATGATGATTCCAGTGAGGAGGATTTAGAGGAGGGGACGGAGTCAGAGGACCAAGAGGAGGGTTATGAATCTAACTAGAATTCAGTGATGATTACAATAGTGCGATGGTGCATTAGGATTTTTGTATCGACATGTTTATTCAGCTAAGAAAGCTTTGTGGGGCTTCTCATTTTGTACTAAAAACTTTGACATTATATATACATATATATTTTTGATGCACTTGGATGCACTTTTGTGGTATTTTATGTGATTCTTTTTATGATGAAAAATTCCTAGATGATGTATGTTACAGATGTATGCATGATGCATTTTTTATATCTTTCCTATATGCGATGAAGAATATTCCATTCTAAAGTATCGTTACCCATTTGATCTGCCACACTATTGAGGTTTTTGGGAACATGTGTGAATGTAATGGATTCAAAAGTTCTAACCAACTGTTTAGTGCACAAGAATTTTCTAAAAAGGCAAGGATCGCATACCTAGTAGCAGTTATTCAGTTAGGAGACAAGCAGTTGGGAGTCTAAGAAGACATCAAGGTGACGAATACCCAACTGGAAGGCAGCGGCCAAGAGGCTAGTGACACCATCATATCATCCTGGTTGTTGTTTGTGATGCCCACACACATGCCATCATTGTGGATCAACTCGTGTGACATGGAATATATAACTCATGTAGCCGAGGCAAGATTTGGAGACCATCTTCTTGCTCCATCAACAAATCTAGTGTAGCAACGTGAGGTAGGATCCACCTGGAGCAATCAAGGAAGCGAATTTTAAGACTCACTTCAATAACTGTGTAAAACAAAAAAGAGAAAACTATGCTACAAGTGACTCATTGTGGTAATGTTAGGCGTAAAATATATTGAGGTAGAGCCCATTACGAGTGTTCTTCAAGAGTTGTCCATCAGAGTCAGCAAGAATGTATGCCCCCTTGTCTAGGTATTGGAGAATGACGTATGGGTCATACCACATGGATTAGAACTTCCCTTTTCCCAACTTATCATTGGCTTGGTCATAAAAAAGGACCATATTGCCTTCGCTAAAGGTGCGAGGGTGGACATGGGAGTCAGACTTCGACCATGGTTTGGATGCTTCAATGGATTGGAGAGCATCACGACGGTTCTCATTAGTTTTTTCAAGCAGTAGGAGGATTTCTTCTAGAAGTGAAGTGTTGGGAAGGAGTTCCACGGTGAGGCAAAGTGATGGGATCTAGCACTCTATGGGGAGTACTGACTCAACACCGTGTACCAAATGGAATGGGGTGAAGCTGGTGGTGGTCTTCGTGGATGTGCGGTAGGCCCAAAGGGAGGAAAATAGCATGTGGTGCTAGTTAGTTTTGTGGTTTACAACCATTTGCTGGAAAATGGTCTTGATAATGTTGTTGACCGCTTCGACTTGGCCATTTCCTTGGGGGTAGGAGGAGGATGAGAACTAGTGCTCGAACTTCAACATGGTTGAAAGTTCTATCCAAACAGCATTTTCAAAATGTTTGCCATGGTATGAGACGATCTATTGGGGAACACCAAAATGTGTAATGATGTGGTTGATGAAAAATTGCGCCGCCATGTCATATTTGCAATTGAATGTGGGCATGGCCTTGGCGCATTTAGTGAAGTAATCAAAGGCCATGATAATGTATTTATGTCCGTCAGTCGAGGTAGGAGTGATTGTCATGAAGTCAGTCGCCTACTTGCAGAAGGGACCAACTATGACCACGGTGTGCAGTCATGCAGGGGGAGTACTTTCTTTTGGGGCAAAGATTTGGAAGCTACGGCAGTGTTTGACTGCCTCAATACAATCATCGAAAATGGAAGGCCAAAAATAGCCAAAACTTAGAATCTTCTAAGCAGTTTCTAAACAAGAGAGGTGGTTACCGTGGGGTCGACTGTGGTAGTCATTGAGGAATTGTTCAGCCTCGTCATGGGTGAGGCAACGGTGTAATATGGTATCGACACCCCAATGGTATAGAACATCTCCAATAAGGAGATGTTGAGTGACTTAGTGTCGGATGTGTTGTTTGTCTTCGTGGCTTAAGTGAGACTTGGAATTTTTGGTTCGCAAGTACACTAGAATTCCCCCATACCAAGGATCTTCTGTAGAGGTGACAAATAAGAATTCATCAGGAATTTTGACCATGAGTGGTGGTGGTGTGAAAAACAGGGGTAGGTCTATCATCAGTGCACCTAGCTCCAATGCTTTGGTGCTTTTTGAGGCAATGAACTCCAAGTCGAACTCCTAGAGGACGACTACCCACTTAGTCATGTGACCTTGTAGGAAGTGGTGGCTAAAGAGGTACCGCATGGGATTGGAATCAGCTAATACTCCAGTATGGTTTGCGATAATGTAATGGTGTAGGTTTTGGACCGAGAATACAATAGTGAGGGTCATGTTATCTTTAGTTGAATATCATAGAGGGGGACCGGTAAGCTTCTGACTAATGTAGAAAATCATGTTCTCTTGATGGGTATCATCTTCTTGAACCAAAACACTAGCGATGGAATTTTCAGAAGCCGACACATAGAGGATGAAGTCTCGAGTGAAGTCAGATGCAAATAGTAATGGGGCAGAAGACAGATCTTGTTTTAGCATGTTAAATGTATCTTGCACCTACTGATCCCAAACAAATGGAATGTAGGTACAAAACAGACGCAAAAAACCTGGGATTTTGTCACGTATTCTGGCATGAAGTGGCGAAGGAAGTTGGACTTTCCTTGGAGACTATGCAACTATCACAAAGTCTGTAGTGAGGGCCCATTGAGAATGGCTTGAACTTTAAGAGGGTCAACTGCCATCCCTTTATGGGAAACAATGAACCCTAGAAGACGACCTGTTGGGACACAGAAAGCACACTTGAGAGGGTTCGAGTGGATTTTGTACTTGGAACATCGGAGGAAGACCTACCGCAAGTCATCTAAGTGTTGTGAGCACTTCCATGATCGAGCGTTAAGGTCATCCAGATAAACCAATATGATGTGAACAAGGTCATGGAAGCAGTATGTCATGGCGTGCTGGAAAGTGGCTCTAGCATTATTTTTAGTCCAAAGGGCATCACTCGATATGAAAACATTCCCCAAGGGGTTGTAAATGTCATATTGTATCAATATTCCTTCCAGATCTCAATTTGGTTGTATCGAGAAAAAACATCCATGAAGGAAAAGACCTCATGTCTGGTGTATACGTCAATGATTTGGTTAATAAACGGAGTTGGGAAGTTGTCCTTGGGACATGCCAAATTCAAGTTGCAGAAGTTTGTAGAGACATGGATGGTTCCATGTTTTTTATTTACGGGAATAGGGTTGGAAACCCAAGTAGTATAGGCAATGGAGTAAATCAAGCCCGTTGTGTGTAATTTTTCAATATCAGCCTTGACCGCGGCCACCTTTGAAGGGTGAATGGGTTGTTGTTTCTGGCGCACTGGTGCAACATTATGCCATGTATTGATGTGATGTTCCACTATGGCTAGATCCAATCCAAGAATCTTGGTGTAGGACCAAGAAAAGATATCACGAAACTGCCGATAAAGTGCTTTGTAGGAATCGACTTCTTTTGGGGAGCATGATGCTCTAAGCGTGATTTCTTCAAAAACCTCCAGGTTGGTTGAGATATTGACCTTGATTGTGGGTGAAATGTTGGCCATATTTCCTTCTTCAAAGGCATCAGGATCTAGGATGGGATTTTTGAACCAATCCACCTTTCCATGCATGAAGTCCTTGTGCTCTACTGAATATTGATCTGGTGTTGACGAAGGTTCCCTAGGGATAAATAGGGAGCGATGGTTCATGTCATCCCATGGGTATTCAGGAGTAGTCAAGGCATCAAGTATCTCTTCATCATTACTGAAGCAACAATTGGATAGACCCAAGGGATCATCTATGGTTATGGAGACAGAAGGGTTGGTGGAGTTGGACACCATGTAAATGGTTGTGGTGGTTGAGAAAGAAACCAGAGGGTGGATCTCCTAAATGACAGTGATTTCAGATTCAAGGGAATGTTTCTAAATATTGCTAAGGGTGGTTTGATACTCGGCCAATTCTTGAAAGTGGTGAGAATAATTTCCATACAATCCATAAAGTGTGCATGCATGGTTCATCTTCAAAGACTATGTTTGGTTTTTGGCTGAGTCATGCTAATGACTACTGAAATATTCTCTATTGTTCCCATGGCATCTAGTTGTGTGTGAGGGATAGGGATTTCTAGACAATTATGGGTTGCGTGACCCTGTACGTCGCACATGGCCCAAGTTAGACTTGGCTGTGGTTCGAAGGATGTTTTAATGTTTTTTCCCTGAGTCCTTTTTGGAGGAGGTAGGGATGATGCAAGTGCGCAAGGAGGTTTTTGTGGGCCAAGAGGGGGGCATGACTCAATCGCAATGGGATGCATAGAAGTCAACACAACTTGGGGCATCAAAGGCTATGAAGGTGGTTCGAGGTACCACACAAGAATCCCCAACGTAAATTTTGGTAGGTTTAAAGTAGCCATGACTAGATTGCTCACAATTTTGAATAGTGGGAAAAAAAGGGAATTGTATGGACTGGGATTAAGCCCCAATAATTCCTAGGTGATTGCATTTGAGGTTGGGGATTTGGTCAGGGTTGCAGCTGGGGTTGGGTTTTGGGTGGAACATTGTTGGATGAAAGCATGCACAAGTCCGTAGTTTCGTTTGATGCTGGTGGAGGAGGAAAAGATGGGAAACAAGATGTGATGGAAGTCTCGACGAACGATACGGGATCGAAAACCGACATCAAAGGGATGGAAGCGTTGTCGATGGAGATATCCATAGTAGGGATGAAATTATCTAGTGTGTCTGTCCCTTACGAATCATGGTAAGTTAATTGGTCCACCATCACAATATTCCCATCATGAGGGAACATCATAAGGAAGAAAACGATGGAGGCCATGGCTCTCATAGCATACATGTAACTGCATTTGAGGAGACGATTAAAATTGAGCTGAGCATTGACAATATATATGTCCATCGAAACCATATTATCCATTAATGATATGGGGACATGTAGAAGAATTCCCTGGGCTTTGGCGGGGTTACCATCATAGGTGCATAGTGTAGTCACATGGTAGATGGTTGGAGGGTAGGGGACCCGAATTTCTACTAGAAAAATGGTTACATGACATAGGTGGATGCTGCTTCATCGATGATACATCGATGTATGACCAAATTCTTAACTGAGACTGAAATATGGAAGGATACTGTGGATGGAATTCTTGGCTCTCCTTGATACAAATCGAATGTGATCAACTTGGAATCAAAGGGATCCACAACACCAAGTGCAGATAACAATGCTTTCTTTTGTGGCAGGCATGTTTTGAGCACCTCAAGGGCAGACACAGTTGTAGGTGAATGAGCCAAGTTATCAATGATGTTGTAATTCAAGGTATCTCTAGCAGTGGCATTGTTGGCGATACATTGCACGGGAAACCATAGAGCTCTAGTTGCCCCATCAGTGGGGAGTGGGGGTAAATGGAGAGGCCTGCTGTGAGTACTGGCGGTGGATGTTGTTGATTGTTTAGCAGTTTCCATGGTGGACCCGTACTAGTTTCATCTAGTCTGGAGGTTCACTTATTCAGTTGGAATTGTCATCAAGTGATGGAAACTAGTCTCTGTAGGTGGAGCTATGGCAGGAGATGCAAGAGAAGGTGGGGGCAGGAGTCAGTTGCAACCATTCCTTAGATTGGTAGCAGGTTCTGGAGAACCATGGGTAGAGGTCCTGGTGGCATTGGATTGGGTTAATCCTAGGTTGGAGGGGCTATGAATATGGTCATTTGTCCCGAATACGGTTGTGACATGGGCATGCTAAGTTGGTGCAGTTTGTGCATAAGAGGGTGTTGATCTGAACTGAACCATCATCCTTGAGTCGTCGGGTACTTGGTTTGGCTGCGTAACATTAGGGGTGCTGCTTGGTTTTGGTGGTATCAAAGGAGGTGTTGCATAGTACCGTGGGTGCTAGGAGATAAAACCTATGATTCCATCCATAGCATGGGATGCCCCTGGCACATCACGGTGAGAGGTGCTGACACGTGGAACATATGGAATGATAGTGTACAGGTATCCAGACTAAACATAAATCAAATCAAACTATTGGGCCTTCAAGATGGCATCTTCCTCGGAATGGGAACATTCGGAGGTGACGTCCTTACATATGGATGGTAGCAAGGTTTATAAGAACCAATCGAGAAATTTTCTATCATCGATCTGAATCTTTCATAGGCTGCGACATTGTCTCCACTCATGGATGTCGTTGGTTATGTGGGTCATGGTGCTTTGGTGGCAAGATAGCAAGATCTCCATGCCCTCGTCATATCAGACAAGGAGTTGGAAATATTGTAGGAACATGAAGGATAAGGAATTGAAGTCAGGATAAGAGGAGTGAGGTAGCTCAATATACCATTTGGTTGCACTGCTTATTGGGGTGTGCTGGAATAACCTAAGTCTAATCGAATCATCCATAACGATGTTTGATGAGCACCACATATGAAACATGATGATGCGGTTTTGGGGGCACTCACATGGCTTTACTTCAAACCATTGGAATGTCTGACGGGAGTTTGGTTGGCATGGGAGGCCAATCGGGTTGATGACAGATTAGGTCATTGGTTAACCTTGCCAAATTAGGTAAGTTAAGGTGTGCCAAGAATGGGAGGTTAGACCCAAGGTTGGTGTGGGAGGGACCGACGATGGTGCCAAAGTATTCTTGAGCATGGTGTTCGTGCACTACTAGGGATGGCAAAGTTTGACTTCCCACAATGGGGATAACCAAGATGGTCGTGGAAGGGTCACTACCCCCAGGTATGAAAGGTGGTATAGTGGGAATGATAGGAGTAGGTGTGAGGCCGCCACTAATGGGTAGCAGACTCACAACGTCATGCATAATGGTATTGGGACCACTAGCCAGGATGTTGGTGACGATGTGAGGCAGGGACATGGGTCCACTACCAACCACCCCTGTATAGAAGGGATCGGGATTTACGCTATCCATGGAGCTAAATAGTGTAGTGAAAAGATTCGGCTCAAATTGATAAATATTTGAGTCAGAATTAGAGGCCATCTAACCTTCTGATAGTGAGGAGGGTTCTTGAGGATGGCCTTGATGGAAATGGTGTAGCGATCCAAACTGAGGGGGATCCCCCCTAAGGCGTGAGGAATAGTGTGGTGGGTCAATGGTTTTTTTTCTGGTAGTAACCGGTAATGAATTTTGGACCTTGGTTTAAATGGATTCCTATTGGTTCATAGGTGGTCACTCGGCCACCAATACTGTCAGAAGATAGCGCTTGGATTTTTCCTCACAAGGGTGTTTCTAGTCAATCGAAAGGGGTCGTTTCCCATTTCACTTAGAAATTCCTCTCGTTGGCCAACTACTTTGGGGTTCCTATGTTACTCATATGGGTTTAATGGAAAACCCCAAGCACTTCCGACAATTATGGAGTTTGAGACTTTTGTCGCCAAACCGCAAGATTTGATTAAGTAAATTGGTTACTTTTATGGTTCGCTCGGGGTCATGGAATCAGTTTGGTTGGATTATATGGTGTGAATGTGTGCACTTTGTGTATGAGATTGTTATTTTTACTTTTCAATTATGTTGTGAGAAAATAATATTGGTTTTTCTGCAAAGATCAAGCAATGGGCTTGGATCAAAACAGAGTTGAAAAATTAAAGGAAAACCTAAGTGCAATACAAACTGTATGATGAAAAACTAACTGTAACTTGTTTTGAATCAATAGTGTGACTACCCCATTTGTCTATCCCTCATGTTCAAGAAGGATTTTTGGGCTCTCATCAAGGTGGAAATAGGTCCACCCGTAGATCCATAGGTCACTCCTCAAATGCCCAACACTCAATAGGGAGACACGAACGCCATGAAATCCCCAATGATTTCCACTCCCTCTAGCTTCGAAGGTCACTTGTTTGTAGTGGACAAGAACAATGAGAAAATGGATTCCTATTACTAAGCTTACTCAACCCCCCCTCTTATCTCCAAAGACCCTAAAGGGTGATGACTGAGTAGAGGAGGAAGGGATGAACAAGAAGGTTAATTTCCAATGTTTTAAAAACAAAACAAAAAAGAATATAACTTGCAAAAACTAACAGAGAAACAAGAAGATTGTATGTGAAAGACAATTGGTGGAGAATGGGTCGATTCGGACAAGAAAAAAAATTTAAAAAGTGATTCAAAAACAACTAGGTCACTTCTCACTGTTGGACAATGATGACTGAGTCACACAAACAGTCCACACAGTATCAATTGGGTCGCTTCTAGGGAAAAAAACAACAACGACAGTGCCCTAGGGGGCAAGTCGCTCCTTTCAAGGCTAAACTAGCAACTGCATCACACCTTTTGGGGATGAAGCAGCGAATGGTTCACTCTTTTCATACCGAAACTAGTGACTCGGCTGGAAAATGGAAAAATTAAAAACAGAGTCAGCAGTGGCTGATAGTAACTGATACTAGGGCCATACAGACTCAGACCGGCCTCATGAGGGCCTGACCGGGGATGGATGTGAAGGAAAACCTGCAAAAAAATTATAAAACCAGGGATCCAATGGGATCGACCCAGTGGAGTCTCCAAAATTGTAGCGGTTTAAAAACCCCAACTACATGCAAATGCACCTCCCTTCCGTTAAAGGGACGAAAGAGTAGAGTTCAAAATGGAATTGCTAGCTGCAAAACAAATTATTAGCAACACAAATAAACAAATACGAACAATCTATTAAACTAATAAAAAACAACGAGACTGTTATACCTTCTGATTTACTTGAAAGGGGGCCATCGTTCCCTAACTCAGAATGATACCGCTTCTCCACAAGTTTGGTAGTGTGGGGGTTGACTCAACACACAAAATGTGGAGCAAGTGGGGAAAATGGAATGTTTGGTGAATTGAGATGATTAATTTGAGAGTGATGGTTTCTCAAAGTACTCATGCAAGTATAATAACGGTGGAAGAGATATGTCATGTTGTGATGGGGACCTCCACCCTTTATTTATAGTTTTTCCTGTCGTTTTCTCTTATTTAGGATTTTGGACCCTAATTAGGTTTTTAGGCCCTTCTTAGGATTTTAAGCCCCTTTTTTACTGTTTTTTAGCTCTTTTGTGGGTGTTTTAGGCCCGTTTTAATATTTTGAGATTTTTTAGAGAGAATAAGGTTAAAACATAGGTGTGGAAGTCAAAAATGAGAGAGAAAAGGTTAGGAAATGGATGTTTGTATGTGGTGTAGGCTGTGTAGAGCTTGTTGAGCAATTTTTTACGTTAACATATGTCTTTGAAGAAGTCACACTTTCTAAAATTATCTATTAAATGTTGTTCCATTAACACTTGTAGGATTATTTTTAAGTGTTCTTCATGTTATTGTTTATTTTAGAATAGATTAATATGTCGTCGATGAATACGACTACAAATTTATCTAAGTATTTACTTAATATATTATTCATTAAACACGTAAAAGTTGTTGGGGCATTTGTTAACCCAAAGGGAATTATAACGAACTCATAATGACATATAAATAAGAAGTAAAAGGTAAAATAATAAGCATCGACAAAATGTCCGCATTTAGTAGACAGATAGAGAAACCAAACAAACTACTACAAGTAATATAACAGCATCACATAAACACTTCATCATCCGACTGGAAAACCAGTAGAGGGAAAACAACTTATGAAACTCAGGTTTAGTACATAACCAAGTATTATTCTGCAGAAGTTTAAACAATGTCCTTGGATTGTAGTATTTTATTAACCTACAAATTTTTTTTTTTTACGATTTCTAGGTACATTACAAGTGGTATCAGAGCCCAAATTCAAACACTAAGATACCTAATGGGCATTACCAAACATTCGTTGTAGAAATAAATTATATTTGAAAATTTGTTAACTAAGAGGAAATTATTTGTTATCAAAAATTTTACGTTGCAGGATTCAAAGAACAGTTCAGATTATGAACATGAAAGAAGACAACATATGACAAGGAAAACTGACTACCCCCACACGGGAAGAAAAACTGGTGGTCGAATTAAATTCGTATATACTGAAAACCATACAAATTCTACAAGAAAACTTACACATTTTCAAAGATGATAATATTAATGAAAGAAAAGAGAAGAAATCAATTAATGAATATTTAATGCAGAACATGACAAGAGGAAGCTCGCATGGACAGCCTACTCATTCAACCAACAAATTCAAGAAATATTTTTATCATAAACGGGCTAGCAGCCCAAAAGAAGAAAGAAAAGAAGAACACACACCTAAACCTCCAAAAATATATTATCACAGTATTTCCAGTGATAATTTCCTTTCTCTGTGTAGAAAGAAACAGAGGAATGATGACAACCTCCAAGGAGAGTTCAAAAAAATAAGAGCCCCAACCTATGAAGGAGAGATGAACACCGAGGAGAAAGCTGAAGAATGGATTCTAGGTATGAGAGTACAAAACTACTCTATTGAGATGAAAGATCATCTAGACATCTTTAATTTAAATGGAAAAATAGATAGATGGTGGAGAGACCTAAATCATACCAAGAAATATGAGGTAAAAGAAATATGATGGAGTAACATTTGCATAATTTTCCAGGAGAAATACATGTATGAAATATTCTTCTATGAGAAGGTGAAAGAATTTCATGAGTTAAGGATGGGTTCCATGACAATAGATGCTTTCATTAACGTATTTTTGGATCTATTACACTATGTACCTTACATAAAGGATGACAAAGTGAAATTACTGCATTTTTTAGGATGTCTTCCTCACAATTTTTGAGAGAGAATTGAATTTGACATGCCTACAATTCTAGACGCCACCCTACACAAGGCTAGTGTTTTCTACGAGCATGGAAATATATGGTAGGAAAACATCAACAGAAGTTGAGACAGGTCTAGGACCTTCTCAGAAAACCACAAACTGGGTTTTAACCCACCACCTTACAGAAAATAGAACAACTATTTTCCAGCCAATAAGAACTTCAACAAGATGGGTACAAATCCAAATGTACTAGTACCAAATTCTAACATACCAGTAGCTAATGGAGGATCCAATGTTGCCCCACTACAAATCAAATGCTGGAAATTCCAAGGGCCCCATTATGCCCGAGACTATAAGAACAAGACTAATGGAGCCTTGCACAACTTACAAGAAGAACCAATGGTAGAGAACATAGCTGGAACACCAAGGATTTATGCAACCTTGAATGGACAATAGGTAGACCATCAGGCTACTATGGTCGAAATATAAGGTAAGGTCTCAAACATGTCTATTTCGATTTTGATTGACCCCAGTGCTTGTCAAAGCTATGTATTGCCTAAAATTGTTGAGTTATGTAAACTAGACAAAGTTACACATGAGAAACCATGGATGGTGCAATTAGCCACAGGTATGAAATGAAAAGTTTCTAAAATAGTTAGATATTGTGAGGTAAACTTGTATGGTTTACCTGCTAGGATAAATTTGAACATTTTACCCTTAGTATCATACGATGCACTTATCGACATGGACTAGTTGGAACAACACCATGTCATGCTCGACTATATACAAAAGTCAATCTTGTACACAGATAACCAAGGGAATCAGACAAAGATTCAAGGCATACCTAAAAAGGTTTTCGTTAGGCTGATATATGCCTTACAAGTAAAGATGTGCATTAGGAAAGGCTACAAATTATTTGCAGTTCATATCTAGGATGTAGAATCTTAGAGAGATTAGCACAATGAGGAATTTCTAGTTCTCTTAGAATTTACGGATGTATTTACTAAGGAAATACCAGGATTACCACTGAAACAAGGCTTATATTTTTTCATCGAATTGACACAAGGGTTAGTACCGAATTCAAAATCCCCATATGCATGAGCGTGCCAGAGTTGGTGGAGCTCCAGTTCCAATTGTAGTATTTGATTGAGAAGGGTTATATCTGACCTAGTTTGTCCCCTTAGGGAGCACATATACTCTTCGTAAATAAGAAGGACGGTACGATGCAGATGTGCATTGACTACCGCCAACATCACAAGATGGCCATCAAGAACCATTACCCCCTCCCTACGATTGATGACATGTATGATCAAGTAGGAGGAGCCAAGATATTTTCAAAGCTCGACCTGTGGTCCGGTTACCATCAGGTATGGATCCATGATGAAGATATTCATTAAACAGCCTTTTGAACAAGATACAGCCACTACGAGTTTTTAGTAATGCCATTCAGGTTGACCAATGCACCCGCAAAATTTATGTGTATGATGAACAATATATTCAGTAAATAATTGGATAAATTTGTATTGGTATTTATAGCCAATATATTGCTTTGCTCTAAGAGTAAAGAGGAACACTAGGATCATCTAAGCATAGTACTACAAGTGTTATAGGAACACCAATGTTACGCTAAGTTTAGTAAATGTGATTTTTACAAACCATAGATACAATACCTAGGTCACATCATCTATGAGAATAAGATAGTTGTTAACCTTGAAAATATTAAAGCCATAGAGGATTTCCCTACCCCTACCAGTGTCAATGACATTAGGTCATTTTTTTGGGATTAGTCAGCTACTACCAAAAGTTCATCGAGAATTTTTTGAGGATTTCTTGTCCCATGACTGCTTTGCAAAAGAAGGAAAACAATTTCTTATGGATGACTAAGTGCGAGGAATTATTTCATAAGCTTAAATATATTTTGACGAATGCACCGATACTAAGAAGTACGGATCTCGATGGGGATTTCATCATTTGCAGAGATGCAATAAAGGAAGGACTCAAAGGATTCCTCTTGCAAAACGATTGTGAGATCCATTATGAATCGCAGAAGTTAAAGGAACATGAACAAAATTATCTCACCCATGATATTGAGTTAGCAGCCATTATCCATGCCCTGAAGATGTGGAGGCACTACCTCATGGGGAATAAATTTATTCTAGAGATAGACAACATGAGTCTAAAGAATTTATTTGATCAACCGGATATGAATGCCAAGCAGGCCAGATGGTTGGATTTCCTTAGCGAGTACAATTTCGAGTTAAAGCATATAAAGGAAAAGGAGAATAAAATTGTTGATGCTTTAATTCAACGAGATCATATGTTATATGAGGCGACTTTAACTCAAATTGATTCGGATTTGTAGGAGAGTATCGGAACGACAAACAGATTTGAACATTTCTATGTTGAAATCCTCAACAAAGTCCAAGAGGACAGGTTGTTTCAACAAAAATAAGAGTATAAAGTAGACGAGACTATACTATTATGGTCCAAAGAAAGATTGTATATTCCAAAAGGAGGGGACATCAGGTCCAGCATCCTCACAGAATTTCATCGGAAACCCTACTCGGGGAATCCTAGATATCAAAAGATGATATCCGCAGTAAAGAAACACTTTTTCTAGCCTAATTTAAAGGCAGTCATGGTGTTGTTTATTGCAAAATGTCAGGAATGTCAGCTATTCAAATCTAATCACCAACATCCTTCAGGGTTGCTACAACAGTTACCCATTCCGGAATGGAAGTGGGAGGTCATTAGTATGGATTTTACTATGGGACTACCAAAGAGAAATAAGAAAAATAATTCTATATTTGTAGTAGTTGAAAAGTTATCGAAATAGGTACACTTCATCCCTGTAAATTCAACCTACAAAGCATTCCACGTTACCAACATCTTCTTAAAGGAGATATTCAGATTGCATGGGATACCCAAGAAAATCATCTCGAATCAAGATACAAAGTATACTGGGAACTTTTGGAGATCCTTATTCTTCGTATTAGAGTCGTGGTTAAACTTTAGTATTCCTTACCACCCATAGACAGATGGGAAGACAGAACGGGTAAAATAAATTTTAGAAGACATGCTTACGATGTATGTCATGAACAACCCCACCAAGTGGGAGGATTATCTGCATCTCATAGAATTTGTGTTTAATGATGGATAACATACCTCTTCCAAAATGAGTCCCTTCGAGGTACTCTATGGTCGGAAGAGTAGAACACCTGTTACTTGGGATAGCCCGGTGGATCGTCTCATGTTAGGGCCCTATTTATTAAAGGACTTGGAACAATTGGTCACCAAGATCCAACATAACCTTAAAGAAGCGCAAGACCGCCAGAAGAGTTATGCACATAAGAAAAGAAAAGATAAATATTATCAAATTGGCGACCATGTTTACTTAAAATTAAAAGAAAAGAGAATCTCATTGAGCATGGGGAGGTACAGAAAGTTGGCACTGATATTTTGTGGACCCTTTGAGATACTGGCCAAGAGAGGGCTGGTGGCGTATGAATTAGCCTTACCTACTCATATAAAGGTTCATAATGTTTTCCACACATCCTTATTGAAGAAATATGTATATGATACTAAACATGTTAATTATTGGTCCTTATTACAGGTGGAACCTGAAGGGGAGTTTGTACCTGAACCCCTTCATATACTAGACAAGAGAGAGGTGTAGCTCAGGAAGTGCACCATATTTTAGTTTAAAGTGCAATGGAATCACTTTGAATCTAATGAGTCAACTTGGGAGAATGAAGCCACCATGAGAGAGGCTTACCCCTCCTTATTTCATGATTTCATTCCTAGTCCCTAGAACACTGGCAAAGGTGTTGTTCTAAGTGGGGAGGGTTGTGATATCATGAATTTTGGAGCTAACACTTATGGGAATAATTCCCATTTCATGTGATGTTGCTTTGATGTTATATTTTGTATATTTAACATAATACCCCACTGCCAAATGCATATGTTTTATTTAGCATGTATATGATTTCATACATTGGGCATGGACCCTGAAGCATGTAATTGATGAGATGTTGTGTTGAGCATGAGCTCTGGAGCACATGAGTAATTTGATTTTTTTGTTGAGCATGACATCTGGAGCACATGAGTGATTTTATGTTTGTGTTGAGCGCGACCTTTGAAACACATGAGTATTTGATGTTTGTGTTGAGTGCAAGCTCTGAAGCACATGACTATTTGATGTTTTTGTTAAGCCCAAGATCTGAAGCACATGAGTGATTGATGATTGTGTTGAGAAAGATCTCTGAAGCACATGAGTATTTGATGTTTGTGTTGAGCCTCATCTCTATATCACATGATTTATGAAATGTTTTTGTTGAGCATAAAGATCTGAAGCACCTGAAAAGATAAGAATTGGAAGTGATTGGCATAAGCCCTAGATAATTCCAAATTGATGTTGAGCATAAGATTTGGAACATCGGATCCTTGGCCATTGTATCCCTAGGTGTATTATACAATTGCGTCCTAGCATAAGTGTTGAGCGAGAAGCTTTAGAATTGCACTAAGTGTAACTCCCTATTTATAGCGTTGAATGTGGGATCTGAATAACGCTAGGAGTTACTGAAAATTAATTGTGTTGAGTGAAAACGACTCTGATAAAACCATCGATCTAATCTTACTTATTTTTAAGTTGATTAAATGAAATTTCAAATTTCTTTGTCTCAACAAGTACCGAAGAACTACCACAAGATACAAGGTAATCCAACATGTAAGGGGTTTAGAGAAGCCTACCTTAGTTGACCAACCTTACTTGAAGTNTTATATATGATATGAATAAAAGGGTAAGCATATGTATTAATAATAGAAGCTATAAATAATAATTGAAGGATCTATGTATTATTATTTACTAAAGTAATTAATTAAATATCTTAGTACCTAAAAATAGCCAAAATAGGAACTAGTTGAAGAGTTCCTAAGTTAAGATAAATAAATATTAATTTCACATAAATTAAATAAAAAATTATTTTGTTAAAACAAATGATTCTTGATCTAACTGAAATTTAACTGTCCCTTTTCCAGAAGATTGTCTATAAAGAACCAAGCCAAACAAAGGCTTGGGGATCTCATTATGTTATATTTGATCATTATTTCTCCTAAGAGTTCTTGGAGAGAATTTTCCAAAAGGAAAAGCAATCTGGTACTAAACTCATTATTCTAGATAGGTGAAGCCTTACCTTTAGGAGCTCTAGACTACTTGCATGTTGGAACCAGCTCGTGGGGATCGAGATTGAAACCCGAAACGGTTTCGGGTCATGGTTGGGAAGAATATGGTAGTTCCCAAGTTATTTGGTTGATAGATTTGAGGTCATATTTATCCTTATTTTTATTAATTTTGTGCACTTAAAGTGTTCAAGGTTCTACCCATCAAATAAACTACACATTGCAGGTATGAGGGTTTCTACCTTCTCTTTATCTCTTACATTTTTTTATTAATGTAGGGTATAATCTAAAGTGAAACTGTCTATATTGTATTTTTGCTTCAGCTAGGTTTCCTTGTGTTTACATAGCCTTAAGAGCCTGAACTATTTGTATAAAATTCTAAACACATATTTTATACTACATATTGATTTACTGTTTAGACATTAAAACTCAGCCATTATTTTATTAAATAAGAATATTATAGTTTAAATCATCTTAGTATATGATGTAATTATCTAACAGAGTTTCCCTTAGGCTTAAACCCGAGTTATTTAAGATAATTAGTTTTTTGTGTATTGTTCAAACTTAGATGCAAAGTTAAAACAGAGTTTTCTTAAACATGGACAAAATAAACCTTATTAGCATTTAAACAAGATATAGAACATTTTAAATAAATAAATAATCTAGAAGCTAAAAGAATCAAACTAACCATATTCATTAACAAATATATCAAATATATCAAACTACAAAAAATGATAAACCGAGAACCCAACACGCCATTTATATAAACAAAATTATTAAAAAAAGATTCATCCTGTTTATCTTAAATATTTAAACTAAACGCATCCAGGATCAAATCATGTGAGATGCCCAAAACCTGTGCTAAGAAAACCCCAATTCTAAATCGTTAAACAGCCCAGGATCAAATCTTGTAGGAATAATGGCTAAATGAAAAACATAAACGCTAAACTTAATCACAATCCTAAATCGTTAAACAACCCACGATTGAATCCTATAGGAACCACTCCTAACACACAACATAAATGTTGTGACATGCACAGTAAGGGTTTCGTCTCTCAAGCTTCCCACAAGAAATTCAATTATAAACCAACAATTTAAACAAATATGAGTTATGCTCTCCTAACCAATTATACATTCACATTGTTAATAAACATAAACCCATTAATTTACAGGCTGCGTATCCACCTAATGGCTACGCCAATATTCCAAGATCATGGACGTAAGATGAAACCCCATCCACGATATTTATTAACTCATACACCAATGAATTTACCATGATAAATATACAATGCATAGAAATTTATAAAATACATATTCATGCTATCCACGGTGCCATTGCAAGCAATGGCACTATAAAGAAAACAAACACACCATTATTTTAAAATGCATATTTTCTGATTAAACAGAAATAGAACCCATTACAAGAAATTTGCAACACAGTGATTTTATACACAGAGATGAACCATCTCTGAACAGTCAAGTTGTTTTCCCACCCCTTTTACATATGGAAGTGCCGTGGAAAAATACTAACACAGTCGCATCCATTGGATTCCCAAACTAAACTACACAGTGATACTTCTCCCAACCCATAGTTTTACTCTTTGTCAATTTAAATGCACAATGAAAAGGGCCTCGCATTTTCAAGGCTTACCTATAATATCGATGCACAAGAAACCTAGGAAGCCACCTTATAGCTACACTCTGTACCTGCATAATCCCACACAAACACCATGAAAAGTATGCAATATATAAATGAAATCAACCAATCCATTACAGTATGCAGACCATGATTATGACTTACCTTACGAAGAAGCGGTAAGGTTGTTGTAGTCATGCATCATAGTTCTTGAAAGCTTGAGACCACCCAGACAACTAGTGAGATACCAAATGAAACGTATTTCAACCCTAACCAATGCTTGAGGCCAAATGCCCAAGCTTATCTAGAAGTATTTAATTCACCACCATGTCCTCCACTATCCCTCAAATCAAAACCCATAGAGCTACAGTTATGCTCATGTCGAAAAATCCATAGTGCACCACCTTCCCAACATTAAAAACATAAAACCCACATTTTCCATGTTAATACAAGGTTTTTGATGGCGTATAGAATATGCCATAAACCTTATAACTTATACCGTAAAGTTTACCAAACGTATTTATCAAGGTGTATAAGGTTTTAAACCTTAAACATAATAATGTCTACCATAAAGTTATAACCATACATAAAAATAAATCTGGTATAAACATAGGACTTAGGTACATATAGGCCTAGGAATTTAGTCCTACTTTTACCTAGCTCAGGACAGGATACTGTAGTATAGATGGAGTGTGGTAGGATGTTTTTATTTGACCACGGTCATAGATATATTCACCACCGGAATAACCTACACAATAGTAGGATTTTTCATTAGTTCGCAATGAGCTAAGTAAGCCCCTTAAAGTAGTAGGAACCCTTACCTTTCCAAGTGGACCCTCAAGGGATAAACCCCACCACTCCACCCCTTAGCATATGAAGGAAATTCATCCTCTTTAATGAATTAAACCATAAACGAAAATTAAAGACATATAAATTAGAAGTAAAATGTAAACTAACAAGCATCAACAAAATATCCTCATCTAGTAGACAAAGAGAGTAACCAAACAAACCAATACAAGTAATATAAAAGAATCACATAAACAAATCATCGTCCGACAGGAAAAAGAGTAGAGGGAAAACAGCTTACGACACTCAGGTTCAGTACATAACCAAGTATTATTCCGTAGAATTTTAAACAATGTCCTTGGATTGTAGTATTTTATTAGCCTACAAAAAAAAAATTATGATTTTTAGGGACATTACACTTATGGTAACTTTCCTAGGAAGTTATTTTACAACAATCGTATTACCTTTATTATCCAAGCATGAGAATGAAATTTATCATAACAATTTAAATTAACTCTATGTTTCTCTAGCCAGTCCATTCCTATCAGTAAATCATAAGATCCTAGAGATAGAATAGTTAAATCAACATGTGTTTTTAATCCATTCATAATAAAGTCACACTTTTTCATGAAGCTAGTGACCTTTCTCTTTGTTCCTGTAGTAAGTTGAACTAACCAAGAATTTTCAAACTTATCTTGCTATAACTTATATAGCTCTACAATTCTTTGTGATGCATAACTTAAACTTGCACCTGGATCAATCAATATAGAAATGGGTTTGTCTTTTAACATACCTTCGATTTTGAACATAGATGTTGGATGATCTGCTTTCATTTTCTCCAATGTTGGACTAATTTCTTGCATGCTTCCTTTTATATCTTCCAGTGTATTGGATTCTTGAATTGTATGTATGTTATTAAGACCTTTCTTTCTTACCAGAAAATATTTAAAGTAATGTGGTTCGCCACATTCCCAACAATTTAATGGCTCCCTTTGTGCAGTAGTTTTATTAAAAGTAATGGTTATTTCCCATTGTTTTATTCCTATGGGATTCTATTGTTTATCATTTATCAAATTATTCCCTTGGTATCCCCGATAATTATTCCTAGATCCCTTATAAAACTTAGTACCTTTCTTTTTATGTTCAAAATTTTCACGTCTTTTATTTTTCCAATTAGGTATGTTCTCTCGTTTGTTTCTATTTTCATCAAGGCAAAAATTTGATTTTCTCATTTCTTCTTCCATAGTTTTTGGATTATCATAATCAATCTTCTCTTTAAACATAAGAGGTAAAAAGCTATGGAAACGATGAATTTTTTGTTTTTCATCAATAATGTAAGGTACATAACGTAATAAACTTAAACGTTTTCTACAAATTTCCTTCATAGTCATTGCACCTAATCGTAATTCATAGAATTCATTGGCTTTCTCTTCGTAATATTGTTCTAATAAATATTTTCTCTTAAAGTATTTCTTAAAAAAATTCCAAGTTACATAACGTTCTTTAATTCATTTTACTTTCTTCATGTCTTGCCACCAGATATCGACCTTTCCTGTCAAGATATAAATTTCCTTTTTTTCTTTTAGTTCATTAGAATAATTATAAATATGGAAGTACTTCTTCATCCCAAATAGCCAAGCTTCTTCTTTTTCTCCCTTTTCGATTTCTCCATTGAACATAAGAGGCTTTATCTTTTTAAAATCACCAGAAATCTATTCATATGTTTTGTATTTATTTTTCTACTGATTACTATCACTACTTTCAATAGAATCTTTATATTTTTCATTACTATGTCTATTTAATTATTCACTTGAAGACTCAGTCTCATGATTAGAAAATTCTAGTCTTCTTACCTTTCGTTTATAAGGTGCAGTTCTTTCCACATTTAATTCAGGTCCTTTATTTTTCTCTTGTTCATTACTATGCAGTTTAGTTAGAAAAACATTACATAATTCTTTCTGTGCTTTTAAAATGTGTTCATTATCTTCCTTAACTCGTTTCAATTATGCTCTGAAATCTTTTACTGTTTGTAGGAGTTCAGATGGGGTAACATTCCTACTTTCATTCATATTTACCCAGATTTCACCATCTCTGATGTTACCTTCTTCATTGTTTTCTAGATCTTTAGGATGTGATTATTCTTCGACAGACATTCCAACTTTTTCCATGACTATTGTAGAAACAAGTTTATTCTTCCCTTCCTGTTAGTAAGAGATTCAAACCATAAAATAGAATTAGTTTTCTGGTTTTATATCAGTTTGAGTGTTGGGATTTTAAGGCCGAGTGTTGTAACCATGCTTTGATACCAGACTGTCACAACCCTATAAAATTCATAAATAAATAAATAAATTGGTTTATGAATACCATTCTTACTCCTCGCAATTGTCCTTCCTAGTCATAGCCTAACTCATATTTTTTTTGCATGGATAAGATAAACTATATCTTTTTAATCATTTGATGATGGGATTATCATCTACTCAACATGGCTTCCAATTGTAATGAAAACATGGTCGCATCCCTTTCGAAGATGATATTGAGACTTAAGGTCATAAAAAAATTGGTTTGCTTATCTAGGAAATTTGGCCTACACTTATGGACCTAGTCCTAACTACACTTGTTAAAGATAATGGATATGTGTTTGATATTACGTTTAAAACTTACCCCATGTAATCCTTTGGAATATGTTGTATATATAAATGTATTTAAAACCTTGTATCTTGTAAGCGATGATGGAAATTTATATGGTGATCATGTTATAAGTTTTGACCATGGTTTGTCTTACGACCTTAGGAGGCAAAAGGTGGAGGCTAGCTATGAGGGTTTTAAAGAGGTTTTAAGGGCATGTATTAAATCCATGGCATAACCCTAAATGCGAGTTGACATTGTATCCATGCATAATGATGACAAGGATTCCTCACCTTTGTTTCGGGGAGAGTGTTGATCCTAACCCTCCACCTCTCCTAGATCCAACTTATTTTCATTGAAGAGGTTTTGTAGGGTTTTAATATCACATTCAAACTGTCATGAGGGTTTTTTCCTGGTTTATTTTTAATGGTTTTATGGAGGTTTTTCTTAGCCGCTCCATGGCTCTGTTGCAACCACGCTTGTTCATGGGTGTTTGCAACAGTTTTCTTGATTTAACTCTATGATTTTTGGGTTGTGTGAAGGTTTTCTGTTAGTGATTAATGGTTGTATGAATTTCATTTATCCTATGCTCATTATTAGACATCCTTTATGTTCTTTGTGTGGTTAAGTGGAAAATGCAGGTTCTTTCCTTTGATTTCTTATAGAGGCTTTCCTGTTAACTTTTCATATGCTTAGCTAATACATCAGTATTTCATTTCATTTTCATAACAAAGGAATATAAATAGGATCACTGAAAGAAATAGTATCACAAGAACAAAAAAGATTTATCCTGGGAAAACCCTAAAGGGAAAAACCCAGCAAAAGCTTCCTCAATATAGGTGCCCCAAAAAGATAAAAGGTAAAACCAATAAGGAGATCAAAGCCTAATCATCCTCCTTCTCTAGCTACTTTTCTCTCTCTACTAATGCGCTACAAGTGAGAGTGTGTGCTTCAAATGAGGAGCGCTACACCTCTATTTATATTCATCCGTTCACTTTAATTAACTCATCCGACATGTAGGCTCGAGTTAATCATGTAGGCTCGAGTTACACATGTAGGCTCAGGTAACCACACTGGGGTGCTAATGAAGCACCTTTACAATTAGAGGGGACTACCTCATGACTCTTATTAGTTGTTCCTATTAGAAGCATCAGGGTACAAATAAATACAAGTGGTTCTCTTAGTAGGACCATCAGGGACCACAAAAAGATACATATAGAATATTCTTTGAAGTTACAATATTTCAACACTCCCCCTTAATGAGAAGGGTATTCTACAACAACATCAACAACAAAAATAATAGGAGAGAGAGAGAGAGAGAGCATCATCATAATCATCAGGGTAACACATCTATAAATCATTGGAAGATTTTTCAACATCATGTAGTCTTCATCTTCAATCTTCAGTCTTCAACAACATCAACACTTTGGCCGCTTCGATCAGCAACAATATTTGACCGCTTTGATAAGCAACATATTTGACCTTTCGATCAGCAGCAACATCTTCATCTCTTTGACCTTTCAATCAGCAACATCATCTTCAGCTCTTTGACCTTTCCATCAGTAACATCATCATCATCATACTCTGATATTTCGAACAACAACATCATCATCATCATACTCTGATATTTTGAATAGCAGCATCATCATCATCATACTCTGATCTTTCGAACAGCAACATCATCATCATCATACTCTGATCTTTCGAACAGCAACATCATCATCATCATACTCTAATCTTTCGATCAGTACATCATCATCATCATACTCTCATCTTTCGATCAGTATGTCATCATCATCAACAACAACCTGCAATCCACAACATGAAGACAAAAGTCTTTGCATCACTTTTGAACCTAAGTCCATGGATGATACAATCCTACCACATTCTCAACAACCAAAATCACCGGATTGATTACGAAATAATAAATCCCTATCACTTTAGGACTAGGTCCAAGGATGATGCAATCCTACCACATTCTCGACAACCAAAGTCACTGGATTGATTATGGGATAATCAGTCCCTATCACTTTAGGACAAGGTCCAAGGATGATGCAATCCTACCACAATATCGGGGATTGAAGCCTCCGGATACCTTTCTCAACCGAAGTTCAAGGATGATGCAATCCTGCCACATTCTCGGGGACTGAAGCCTCTGGATACCTTTCTGAACCGAAGTTCAAGGATGATGCAATCCTGCCACATTCTCGGGGACCGAAGCCTCCAAATACCTTTCTAAACTGAAGTTCAAGGATTATGCAATCCTGCCACATTCTCAGGGATCTAAGCCTCTAGATACCTTTCTGAACTGAAGTTCAAGGATGATGCAGTCCCACTACATTCTCGAGGACCGAAGTCACCAGATCTATTTTGGACAGATGTCCCATGATGATACAATCCCTCTTCATTCTTAAGGACCGAGGTCACTGGATCACTTATGGACAAATGTACCAGGATGATACAATCCCTCTTCATTCTTGAGGACCGACATCTCCAGATCACTTTAGGGCAAGTGCCCAGGGATGATACAATCCCACTGCAACATCACTACTCCCCCTTTCGAGGAAGGTCTTTCCAAAAAACACAAATCTTGTCTTGAAAGTGTTCGAACTTTACTCGAGACAGAGGCTTCGTTAGTACATCAACAACTTGTTCACCAGTACTCACATATTGGAGCTTTATGGCTCCCTTATGCATCATATCTCGAATGTATAAATACTTTATTTCTATGTGCTTCGATCTATCGTGGAATACTGGGTTCTCTGTCATCTTTATACAACTTTGATTATCACATAGAATCACGGTAGTGTCCAACTCTAGGTTGAATAATCCTAACATCAGCTTTCGAAGCCATATGTCTTCACAACTAGCAGAGCAAGATGCTATATATTCTGCTTCAGCTGTGCTTAGAGAAACACTAGACTGCTTTCTTCTAAACCATGAAATCATAGCAAATCCCAGACTATAACATCCACCTGAAGTGCTTTTTCTTTCTGAGATACTTCCAGCCCAATCTGCATTTGTGTAGCCATACAATATATACTCATGGCTACCATCATAGGATAGACCAAAGTCTATAGTCCCTTTCAGATATCTCATCACATGTTTTGCAGCTACTAAGTGAACCCGTCTTGGTTGAACAAAAAATTGACTCAAGGTGTTCACAGCAAAACAAATGTTTGGTCTAGTATTTGTTAAATACATCAATGACCCAATGATCTGTCTATATTGAGTCACATCCACTAATTCTAATGGGTCATCAGCTAACAACTTCAGTTTGGAGTCCATGGGTGTCGCCATGGCTTTGCATTCCAACATATTAAATCTCTTCAATATCTCTACCCTATACTTTCCCTGGTTGAGAAAGATTCCTTTTGAACTTTGTCATACTTTCAGACCTAGGAAATAATGCATTAACCCAAGGTCTTTCATCTCTAATTCTTCTACTAGTTTCTTCTTGCTTTCCATAATCTGTTTCTCATTTTCTGTCAAGGATAAGTCATCCACATATAACATCGGAATAACAGGTTCATCTTTTACAACCTTAAGATAAAGGTTAGGATCAGCTTTACTCTTGGTGAAGCCCATTCTTGACAGGAAACTATCTATCCTTTCATACCAAGCTCGAGGAGCTTGTTTCAGGCCATACAAGGCCTTCTTCAACTTGCATACATGAGTATGTCTATCTTCAACTTCAAATTCTTGTGGTTTCTCTATGTATACTTCTTCTTAAATCACACCATTCAGAAAAGTTGTTTTCACATCCATTTGGTGTAAGTCCCACTTTATCATAGATGCAAGTGCCATGATAGCTCTAATTGAGGTATACCGTGCTACTGGGTTGAATGTTTCTACATAATCAATTCCCTCTTTCTGAGAGAATCCTCTGGCCACAAATATTTCTTTATACTTCTCGATACTTTCGTCAGCTGCATGCTTTATTTTGAATATCCATTTGGAGGATACTATAATCTTTCCTTTTGGTTTGGGAACTATATCCCATACATCATTCTTCATTATTGACTGGTATTCTTCAGTCATTGCTTCTACCCATTCTTTCTTCTGTACAGCTTCTTCATGACTTGTAGGTTCTTGATCTACAATATCACACATCAAGGCTACATAATTGGAAAAAGTATTAGGCTTCTTTCTTTCCCTTATGGAGCTTTCAGGAGCTCCATATCTTTCTGCTTCTCGTATAATTTATCTTGTCCAAGCAGGCTTTCTCTTTCTTGACATCTCCATCATGGGAGGTTCTTGTGGTTCTGCTAAGTCATGTTCTTCAGGACCTTCATCTTTAGGGAGACATGTAGTTTCTTTATTTCTGGGAGATGTCTCTTCTTCATACACTTCTTCATGTTGGCACTTCTTGGATCTTTTGAGGGCTATCTCTTCATCAAATTTAACATATCGACTGATTTCCATGTGATGGAATCCAGGAATATAGATTCTGAATGCTTTGGATACTTCACAATATCCAAAAAAATCCCCTTCTTTCCAAAAGGGTCTAACTTGGTTCTTTTCTCTTTTGGTATATGAATATATATTGGACAACCAAATATCTTGAGGTGACTTACCACAGGCTTATTTCTTGTGAACATCTCTTCTGGAGTCTTGAACCCAAGAGCACTATGAGATATTCTATTCTGCACATACATAGCAATTCTTGCTGCTTCTGCCCATAGATGCATTGGAAGATCTTGATCATATATCATTGTCTTCACTGCCTCCATGATGGTTCTGTTCTTTCTTTCCACAACCCCATTCTGTTGAGGATTGTAGGGAGTAGCTAGTTCCCTCTTGATTCTGACATCTTTGTAAAAAGCCTCAAACTCTTTTGAGGTATATTCTCCTCCATTGTCTAATTGAAGTGTCTTTATTTTCTTATCTGAAAGATTCTCTATCAAGGATTTGAACTCCTTGAATTTCTCAAACACTTCACTCTTTGATTTTAAGAAGTATATCCAATTCTTTCTTGAAAAGTCATCAATGAATGTGATATAATATTCAAATCCACTTAAGGATGTAGAAGACATTGGACCACATACATCTAAATGAATCAATTCCAACGTACCTTTTGTTTTAGTTTCACTCTTGGGAAATGGATTCTTGATGTTCTTTCCCTTTGCACATCCTTTGCAAATGCCTTCATGCTTGATATTCATGTCGGGTAATCCTGTCACTACTTTGTTCACATGAGGTAGAGCCTTGTAGTTAATGTGGGAAATCCTTCTATGCCATAGTTCACTAGGGTCAGTGGACTGATGAACAAAGGTTGTTTCTGAGTGCCCCTTGAGTTTATACAAGCCTCCTTCTTCTTCAGCAATGATGATTGCATCTTCAATATTCTTTCCTTTGGGCCACATGAGTACTTGGCCATCTATGAAAGCAACTCTGAATCCACATGAGAGGGCTATTTTTCCTTGTGAAAGATGTCCTATTCAGGGTGGCTCTGATACCATGTTAAAGTTTCATATGCTTAGCTAATACATCAGTACTTCATTTCATTTTCATAACAAAAGCATATAAACAAGGTCATTGAAAGAAACAGTATCACAAGAACAACACAGATTTATCCTGGGAAAACCCTAAAGGGAAAAACCTAGCAAAATCTTCCTCAATATAGATGCCCCAAAAAGATAAAAGGTAAAAGCAACAAGGAGATCAAATCCTGATATTCCTCCTTGTGGAAATTGAACCCAGTGATAGAACAATTTTACTCACAACAATTATCAATTGTACATGCAAAATCACTCACAAAAGAGACTAAATATGGAGCTGAACACTAAACTGTATTAACTCACTATACAATATCCAACCCTGTAACATGATAGGTTGCTGCATTAAATAATTACATAATGGATTTGAATGCATGAAGAGGAAATTCGAATCTAGTCAAAAGTAGGCTTACTAAAATTAAGCAATTCCCCCATAGGTGCATAAAGTAGTTTCCAAATCAGCTAAGGATCTCGCGAATTGGAAAAAACACTTAGGAAAGCTAAAAGGTGATGGAAGGAAAACTCATACATTCTTTTCATAGGAGAAAAGAGTGGAGGATGTGGAGGACAAAAAACTAGTTAACCTCACCTAGTCAAACTTTCCCAATTGCCTTAAAGCACTGAAAAAGCAGAAAAAGCAAAAGGGTGCCTAGGAGGCTAGGAATAAAGCAAAATTGATTCCTTGAGGTTTCCGAAGTGCTACATGAGTCAAAATAGGAAATTTTGACCACTATGGATAGGCAAATGACAACTTGCATAAGGTGGAATCATGAAACTAGGCAAATAAGACAAAAATGATTAATTTAATGTCTAAGGTAGCTAAATATGGGTTGATTATTATAACACCCCCCCTTAATCCTGACTTATGAGTAATATATCAGAAAATTATAGGGCCTAGCAACAAGGCTTAGTCACCCTTTACATACTTCATGTCCATTTAAACAAGGAAAGAGGCAAAAACCACATGGGAAAATCCTCCCTTAAACATGGACTGTAAAACAAAATTTGGAAATCTTGTCTTCACTCATGCTTCACAACATGATCAGCAATCCCCAGCAATGATTTGAGATTGCTGAAGGTCTTCTCACAAAATACTTTGGTGAATATATCAGCTACTTGTTCTGAAGATGAACAGAAGAGTAGGTGAATGGTGCCATCATGCACAAGCTCTCTGATGTAGTGCATATGGATCTCAATGTGTTTGGTTCTCTGCTTCTGAACTAGATCATTGCAGATTCGAATGGTACTCTGGTTATCACAGTAGATGGTAGTTGATTACTCTGATTCGAATCCACACTCTCCAAGTAACCCCTGCAACCATAAACATTGAGTTGTTGCATTGACAACTCCTCTGTACTCTGCTTCTGTAGATGAGAGTGCAATGGCACTCTGTTTCTTGCTTAACCAGCTGATTGGCCCTTCTGCAAGCATGAACACATATCCTGATGTGGACTTTCTGTCTTTGCTATCACTTGCCCAATCACTGTCAGTAAACCCAATCAAATCAAGATCAGATTTTGCTTTATAGAAGATCCCATGTGTCCTTGTTCCCCAAACAAAGTTAAGGATCCTTTTGGATGCTTTCCAATGGATCTCATGAGGCTGATCCATGTATCTATAAGCCACACTTACTGCATAATAAATATCAGGTCTAGTATATGTAATATACAACAAACATCCAATCAATTTCCTATACAGTGTATTGTTTACCATAGGTGAAGAATCAGCTTCTTCCAGCTTCACTCCTGAAAGGAAAGGAGTCTTGCTTGGCTTGCAATCCTTCATTTTGAATTTTTTCAGCAAATCCAAGGCATACTTGGACTGGTGCACCTTGATTCCAGCTTTGGTTTGAGCAATCTCAAGCCCCAAGAATTGGCTTAAGAGCCCCAAATCTGTCATGGAGAAGGCTTGGTTCATTGCACCCTTCAAGGAAGCAATCTCGTCCTTTGAGCTTCCTGTAATGAGAAGGTCATCAACATATAACACAATGATCATTAATGAACCATTAATTAACTTTAAATAGTCATTTGTATGTGATTTTCACCGAACAAAATTCAGTGATAGCAGGAAGCTATCAATCTTGGCATACCAAGCCCTGGGGGCTTACTTTAGCCCATAAAATGACTTTCTCAACCTGCACACAAGAGATGGGTTAGTAGAAAATCCTTGAGGCTGCTACATGTATATCTCTTCAGTGATATCTTCATTCAGGAAGGCACACTTTACATCCATGTGATGTACCTCCCATTGCCTTGAAGCTGAAATGGCTAAGGCTAGCTTGATGGGGTCCATCTTTGCCACTTGTGGAAAGGTCTCATTGTAATCTATGCCATGAACCTGTGAGTAGCCCTTGGCTACCAATATATCCTTGTACTTTAGATTTGAACCATCAGCAGAAATTTTTTTCTTATACACCCACTTACATTGAACTAGCTTCCTTCCTGGGGGAAGATCCACTAGCTCCCAAGTGTTGCTCTTCTGGAGTGAGCTGAAATATTCCTTCATGGCTGCTTGCCATATTGGATCTCCTACTGCATCTTCATATGTCTTAGGATCTGATTCCACCATTATATATCATTTCTCAGCAAACATAGGATCCTTCATGCACAGACCACTCTCAAATTGAGATCTAGTCCTCCGAGGGTCATTGGGATTCCCAACTAGCTCTCATGTTGAATGAAGTGTCTTGGATTCCCATTTTGGCCTTGTATGGATGTTAGGATATGAAATAAACTCATCACTATCAGACATATCAGAATCAGCATGTTCAACAATCTCTTCACTTACTTTCAGAGGTTCTGGTGGTGAAGAGGCTTCTCCAACTTCCATTGCTGCTAGGGGTTCTTCTTGAAACTGAACACACCTTTCAATGAAGGCTTTGTTTATGCTCAAATTTATCAGCTTGTACCCTTTTGAATCTTCAAAGTACCCAACAAATAGGCACTCTTGGCTTTGGGGCTGCAAAGCCTTTCTCTTTTCTGTTGGAATTCTAGCCCAAGCCCTTGAGCCAAAAATCCTGAAATGGGTCACATCTGGCTTGTGCCCACTCCATGCTTCGAAAGGAGTCATACCATCAAGCTATTTATGAGGCACCCTATTCTAGATATAGGCTTCATAGTTGATAGCTTCATCCCAGTACTTTGGTGGGAAATTTTTGGCCTCCATCATGCATGTTGCCATCTCCTTCAGTGATCTGTTCTTCCTCTCAGCAACACCATTTTGCTGTGGTGTGTAAGGGATATAATGCTGCATCTGAATACCTGCATCTGCACAATATTGAATAAACTCATACTTGACATACTCACCACCATTGTCAAATCTGAGGACCTTGAGTTTCCTCCTAGACTGGTTTTCAACCAAAGCCTTAAAGACTTTGAAGAGGCCAAAAACTTCAGACTTGTGTTTCAGGAAGTAAACCCAGCAATACCTAGAAAAGTCATCTATGAAAGTCAATGCATATTTGGCCTGAATCATGGACATATGAGGGAATGGGCCAGTAACATCATTGTGGATCAAATCTAGGGGTGCAGAGGTTCTCTCATGACTAGCTCTCTCAAATTTATGCTCTGGGTGTTTCCCTAGGATACAACCTTGGCAGACTACTTTGGAAAATTTTATCTTTGGTAACCCTATGACCATCTCTTTTTCACTAAGATCAAAAAGATACTTGTAATTTAGGTGGCCAAATATTTCATGCCAAAGCTTGCTTGCTTCATTAGCATGAATCAGAAGAGCAGAGGGGTTTGAGTAGGGTAGGAAGTATGAGAACATGTATACCTTCTGAGTATGATTTGCAACTCCTTTTGCAATGACTTTACCACTTGAGATCTCTGTGATCTCAACTTCATCAGGGGAGAATATGACCTTCTTTGGAGACCTATTGTGGGTCATCTGATACACTGATAAGAGGTTGGAGGCAAGACCAGGAACACACAACACATTGCTGAACTGACCATGATCAAGATCAATCCTCCCTTTGCCCAAAATTTCAGTGAGAGAGTCATCTCCCAGTACTATTGGTGGACCTTTCGACATGTCAAGTGATGAGAATGCCTCCTTGGTCGAAACCATATGTCTTGAAGCTCCAGAATCAATGATGAAACTAGGTGAGCTTGATGTGCCAGAAACCAATGCATGAACTCTCTCTCTGTCTTCTGAACTTGATCCTCCTTCTCTCTTCTTTGAGCTGTCTGGAAGGGAGATTCCATTCTTCTCTAGGAGTTGGGTCAGCATGTCTATTTGGTTCTTCATACAAGAGATTTCAGTGTGATTTCCCTTATTGCAGTATTCGCACTTGCTCATTTCTCCTTTGTTTTTCTTCTTCTGGTAGTTCTTCTTAGAACCTTGTGGCTCCTCCAGAGACTTGTTCTTGTCTCTCTTTTGCTCAGGTGGATTTTTAGATTTCTTTTTTCTTTTTGAATCCACCCTCGAATCTCCAGCAACCAGAGCTTGGTCTTTGGATGGTTTGATGGTGCCCATCATCACCAGTTTGTCTTGTTCTTGTGTGAGAGATTCCATGAAATCTGCAAGGCTAGGCATCTTCCAGGTTTGAGCTGTCAACTTTGTGGCATAGAAGGTCCAAACAAACACTGAATAGTCAGGGCCAAGCTTCGAGAGTATGGCCAAGACCAGCTAATCATCCTTCTTTTCGATCCCACATTGTTTTAGCTGCAAAACAAGTGCTTTGAACTTGGAGAAATAGAGTTGCAGGGATTCAAAGCTATTTGGACTCAGGGAGATCAGTTCACTTTCGATTTGATGTCCCCTCATTTCATCTATCTTTCCAAAAAGATCAGAAATCTTCTCCCATAATTCATCTGGTGATTTCAATCCATCAAGATGGAAAAGGAGGTCTCTGGAAATACTCAGACACAAGAGACCATAGGCCTCATCCCTCCTGTTGCGCCATTTTATCTTCTCTACAGCTGCATTGGGCTCTGCTTCTGTTGCCATAGTCACCTTGTAGAGGCATTTTGATCTCAACAGTGTCTCCATCTCTGCTTTCCATTCAAAGAAATTGAAAGGAGTCAAGATGATCTTCTGAGATTGATCCATAGCTCAGAAATTGTCCCGGCTGTCAGTAGAAGGCTCCCAGTCACTAATGTCGAACCTGCAAAACAAATTTGAAGGAGATAAATTGATCTATAATGGCTCTGATACCATGTGGAAATTGAACCCAGTGATAGAACAATTTTACTCACAACAATTATCAATTGTACACGCAAAATCACTCACAAAAGAGACTAAATATGGAGCTTAACACTAAACTATATTAACTCAGTGTACAATAGCCAACCCTGTAACATGATAGGTTGCTGCATTAAATAATTACATAAGGGATTCGAATGCATGAAGAGGAAATTTGAATCTAGCCAAAAGCAGGCTTACTAAAATTAAGCAATTCCCCCATAGGTGCATAAAGTAGTTTCTAAATCAGCTAAGGAGCTCACGAATTGGAAAAATCACTTAGGCAAGCTAAAAGGTGATGGAAGGAAAACTCATACATGCTTTTCATAGGAGAAAAGAGTGGAGGATGTGGAGGACAAAAAACTAGTTAACCTTACCTAGTCAAACTTTCCCAATTGCCTTAAAGCACTGAAAAAGCAGGCAATAAAGCAGAAAAAGCAGAAGGGCACCTAGGAGGCCAAGAATAAAGCAGAATTGATTCCTTGAGGTTTCCCAAGTGCTACATGACTCAAAATAGGCAAGTTTGACCACTATGGATAGGCAAATGACAACTTGCATAAGGTGGAATCATGAAACTAGGCAAATAAGACAAAAATGATTAATTTAATGTCTAAGGTAGCTAACTATGGGTTGATTATTCTAACACTCCTTCTCCAGCTACTTCTCTCTCTCCACTAATGCACTACATAAGTGAGAGTGTGTGCTTCAAATGAGGAGTGCTACACCTCTATTTATATTCATCTGTTCACTTGAATTAACTCATCTGACATGTAGGATCGATTTAATCATGTAGGCTCGAGTTACACATGTAGGATCGAGTTACACATGTAGGATCAAGTAACCACACTAGGGTGCTAATGACCCACCTTTACAATTAGAGGGGACTACCTCATGAATCTTATTAGTTCTTTCGATTAGAAGCATCAGGGTACAAAGAAATACAAGTGGTTCTCCCAGTAGGACCATCGGGGACCACAAAAAGATACATATAGAATATTCTTCGAAGTTACAATATTTCAACATTCCCATGCCCGCAAGGTTTTATAGGTAACAAGTTAAAATATCAGTTTCTAAAACTTTATTTTGTTAATGCATTTTTTGTGGTTTCAAACAGATCTAACTTAGTTTGATTTGTTTGTGTAGGACAAAGGAAAAGAGGGAAACCAAGAGGAGAAAACCCATGTCTCTCTGCGTGTGTAATGAAAATAAAAGCATCAACCTATGAGCACTAGTTAAAAAGAAAAAAGGTGTGGATTTCACATTATGGAAGGAGGGTTTTAACACTGCAACTTTGTTGGTCAAGAGAAGCCATGGTGCCTACAAATGGACCTAATATGCTTAGGATATGATTGGTATTGCCTCAACGACCCCAAACATCCTTTAAGGTGACTTTCACACATTTTCAAGGTTAAAATTTTATTTACAGTTTGATGAAGTTTAATGTAATTAGTTTACTTCCCCTATATGCAGATAAATGAGGACTTGGAATTCGGTCCATGCGAGGGTTGAAATAGGGTTAACTCCTCTGAGGTGTTGTCCTTCTTAGTCCAGAGGTGAGAATCCCCAAACTTGAATATGTTCATTAAAAAGTTGAGAAAACAACTAAATGTGTTATGCACTAACACTAGCGATTTCTGTGCATGTAAACCATGGCACTGCTTTATTCAATGTGCACTCGATCGATGCAACAAATTCGAGGTATGCCTCCATTTGATTTTATGTGGGTTGGCAACACCTAGGGTTGCTTTATTTTTGATATATTGGGGAAGGAGAGGAATTTGTTTCCTCTATCACTTAAGATAAGTTTGAAATTTTAGCAATTTGTTGGGTCTATAGTTTGGTTTGCTTCTAGTGTGATTTGGTAAATTGGTTGTAAAAGTGATTAGATGATTGGTATCCAACCATCGTATATTTTACTATTTTGTATTTAATTGTGTATAAAAAACTTTGGATATGAATCTGATTCAATGTCTAATATTAACTTTGTTGTTGTAATTCCTAGATCTTAACTCGATTTGATTATTTCTACGTTTGGAAACTCGGATCTGTGAACTAGATTTTTTAATTAGATTTGTTGATTAAATATTTTGTTTGTAACTATTTGATTGAACTTGATCTCTTGGTTCTATTTTAATTAGTTCTATCCATTCCTCTGTATGGAAGCACAAATACTAGTAAAAATGTATGTTAATGAAATTTAAAACAGAGTTAAACTCTGTGTAGAAGGCCTTTGGCTTATAGAGGAATGTGATTGGTTTATTTTACTTAGATATGTTATTATCTTGAAATATGAACATATTTGATATAAGTATACTTGAACATAGATTTGTAAAGTTATCTAGATATGTATTTTAAAAAAAGGAAGAGGTCTTTGTGAAGAGTCTATCGGCTCTAGGATGTAGCAATTAATATTAAATTAGTTTGAAAAAGAATATTTCTGATAGTGTAAAATTTAAATCCTCTCAGATCTTCCTATTAATTCTGAGACTTACACAATATAGGATTTAATTTAAAGTTAATGTAGCTTAATATAGGGAAACATCTTAGAGAATATTGGTTTACCATTAAAATTTCTACATACGAAAGAGATCTGTGATTTTTTATTTTTTTGTACATAAATAATTAACTACTAACAATGTATAAACTAATAACTTATAATTAAATGAGATAAAAATAATAATAATTGATAGATGGTAAAATTCTCAATTTGTGATACACTTATAATTTAAATCTACTTTTAGACCGTAACTACCGATACTAAAACAGTTGATAAATTTAGTAAGGAACTTGTCACCATTGTTGGAAAAAATGAACTGAAGTTGTTGTTCTTCTGAACCAACTCCTAGAGCATCCAAAACTTACTTTCTCCAAAACCCCTGAGCTTGTTTGCTGGACCACAAGGGAAAATCCCGATCAATGCGCCATCTCTTTGCACGAATAGATTATTTCCCCAATCCATTGCCAACCTCATGCTTATTCAATGGACATACTATTTTATAGTATTTTTCCTAGGACTTGGTCATTTATGAGCCTCCTACTCATTAGGTCCCCACAAGGAGTGTTGACCTCATTTTGGGGAAGATTCCTCCTGCATCACTTCAGCTCTCACTCAACAGTTCTCGCAATTTTCCCCTTGTGTGTCAGCAAACACTCTTTTGATGGCTACTTGAGTCCTGATTCCTCTCAGTATTTTAAGTTATTAAGTAATAATAATCAATTACATTCATTTTGACTTTATTGTCAAAATATAAAAAAAAAAAATCGAAGTAATAAATAATTAAACAAGTGTTTGGTGTATTACAGTTACATTAGGAAGAACATATCTCCACATATTAGACTTTATAACAAATACCCCTGCAACCAATTTATTTGTATAGATATCATGGACATTAATGATGAAAAAACATACATAGTCATCTATTGTTTTGCCCATATTAATTCCAACTTCTATAATAATAAAAAACAATTTCAAGAAAAATTGTCCTTATAATGGTTTAGAATATGATATTTCTAGTTTAAGGAAGGAAGGAAATATCCTTTTGATGGGTGACTTCAATGCTCAAATTTCCAGTAGCCAAGATATTCTTTTTAGTAAGTATTCCAACCCTAATCCTCTTTAGTTAAACGAAGACCTTGAGCTAGCTAACAGGTACAAAAGAAGTTCTGAATATCTAGGTGAAATTTATTCGGTTCTGAGATGGTCAAAATTTGTAGTACTCAATATCTTATCATTTGCAAAATCCTCACAAAATGTCCAAACTCTATCCAGATGACTTGTATACATGGGCTTAGCAGTAGTGTGATAGATTATGTTATATATGATATCCCTCTACACAACAAATTAATATATTTGAACATCTTCAATGACCATGAGCCGAATTTGATCATATACCTTTAATTATAAATCTCAATATTTCCATGCATAGCGATCCCAGGGACGAAAAACTATCATTTCCAAAAGCACCCGATCTTTGATAAAAATATAGCTGACATTTTTCTCCATGATCTAAAAAATGAATTGTTTCCTCTATCTAGTATGGACAATATAGAAAATCTCTACCATAATTTTTCTACAACCCTCTCATCATCCATTAACAAGTTCTCTATTGAATTCTTAACTAAAATTATCAATAGTAGAACCAACCCTTGGTATGATCAAGAGTGTAAAGATGTGAGAAAAGAAATTAATCAAACTACTATAGATTCGATAAAATGGACAAGATGAATCACTACAAAACCTTAATTAAAAGAAAAAAAAGGCATTATCTAAGTAAAAGGAAGTAAAATTTCCTACACCTCTCCAATTTGGCTCATAAGAAATTATGGATTAAAATTATAACTCACAAAACAAAAGAAGACAATAAAATTTCTTTAAAAAATTGGAATTCCTATCTTAAAAATATTTATCAATCCCTGGAAATGAGAGATAACATTCAAACCCTTCTTACAAATAAATAATTTTTCTTGTTAGAAGACATAGATTTCGAGGTTAAGCACTTAGAAAATAGAAAATCCAAAGACATTGAAGTCTAGCAATTGTAAATATTAAAAATTGGAGGGAATCTCCTCATCCCGCACATCCACAAACTCTTTAATCTAGCAGTCAAGCAAGGGTTTCCTACACCTTGTACTAAAAGCCTCATTATTCCTATTTTCAAAAGTGGTGAAAAAAATGACCCCTCTTATTATCAGACTATTATGATTATCCCTCTCTTAGCTAAGTTATATGGTATTATCTTAGAAAAGAAGATCAATGAATGGCTAGAAATGGAAGGTAAGCAAGCTAAACTCCAAGCAGGTTTTATAAGGAATCATTTAACCATGGAATACCTCGTTACACTTAGGATAATTGCAAAGGAATTTTGTAATAATAAGTCTGACCTATTTTGTTGCTTTGTGGATTTTAGAAAATCTTTTGGGATAGTGCCAAGAAATAACCTATGGAATAGACTAGAGGAGCTCAAGGTTCTTTTTGAGTTGATCGCTGATGTGATAATGTTATATGAAAAGGCCAATTCCAAGTTTAAGAATAATGAGGGGTGGAAAATGGATATAAATTGTAATATTGGAGTTAAAAAAGGCTTCCCCCTCTCCCCTACCCTTTTTGGCATTTACATTGATAAGCTAGAAAAGTGTTTAGAAGAAGCAGGTTGCGCTAGTATAATATTAGTTGGGATAGTCATCATCTTCGTACTTTATGATGAGGATATTGTTCTTATGGAAATGATTCCTTCCGATCTCGATAAGCAATTAAGAATTCTTAAATATTTTTACATAACATCGACAAGAAAAAAATCATGATTATAAAATCTAAGAAATAATGCCTATGCAAATTTTATTTATGATAATAGAAATATAGAGGAAGTGACTTCTTACAAGAATCTCAGAATTGATATTCATCACAAGATCAATTGGAAATATAACATTTATAAAAGGATTAATGGAGGGTGGAAAGCTTATTTTGGTCTTGAAAATAATTGTAAATCAACCAATCTGGTCATGTGGGATAAAAAGAAGTTCCACTTTGAAACTCTTGTCATCCTTGTTATCTTGTATGGTTGTGAAGTATGGGGGAGCAACATTTCTAGAGAATATTGGAGGAAAATTGAGCAAATCCAAAAACGATTTATAACTTATAAGCTCAATTAAAACCAATACGTCTTATCATATTATCCTCATAGAAGTGGGTATTTCCCCCATCGAGAGCATGGCTATGACTAGGTACCTGGTGTATGAACATAATATAAATAACATGGGAAACGAGTGACTTCCTAAAATTGCTTTAAACTCAAGTCAAAACCAACTACGCCTCAAGCGGTGTTGGTGTAAAGATACCATGGCTTGGTTAAACTGTGGTTAAACCATTGGGGCATTGATGAAAACGACATTTTGCAAAACATTGATAACGTCAAAAATATTATTACTTCTAAGTTTAAAGAGAAATTCTTGTGTGAGGAAAATTTAGCGGTTAAGAGAAAATTAAGATACTATAAGGAGGTCATTAATCCTAAATTGTAATATCAGAAGTATCTCTCGGTAGTAACTAGCTCACGGAAGAAAAATAATATAGCCAAGATTAGAACAAACTCTCTTGAACTCCATAGAAAAACAAGGCGTTCCTCTATTCCTAAAACTCCATGGGCAGAAAGGGTTTATCATCTCTGTGAGTCTATGAGTGTTGAGGATGAAAATCACTTTCTCTTAGAGTGCCTTGCTTACACCCACATTAGATCTTAGTTTCATAGTATGTGATACAATACACGCTTTTGTAACCTCCTAACTTGCCAAAAGTATAATGAGCTTGGAAAGCTTCTTGGCAATATTTTTTAGCACAGGAACAATATTTTAAAGTAAACCAAGTATTATTCTTCTTAAGGTCTGGCAAACCAAAGTTAGTCTCACTAGACCTTAATCATAATCATCATGAACATCAAATAGCTATTTCAATAACAATGATATATTTTATTTAAAATGTTTATTTTAACAATAATTATATATTTTATTTAATATCAAATACCCGAAATTTATAATATCCAAAAGTTATAATGCTATTAAAAATCCAACCATATAAACATAACTAACTATTGAAAATTAAAATTCAAATATGAAAACATGTAAACAATTACATATTTATTCACAAAATCGTGTGACTGAAATCAAAAAGAAGATTTAGAAATTTTAATGATAGAATTGATGTGTGAACTAAATGTTAAAAAATGAACGCTACTAACTATATCTTTATAGAGATGAGCTTTATAAATTTTAATGATAGAATTGATGTTTCAACTAAATGTTACAAAAATGAACGTTTCTAACAATATCTTTATAGGTAAATACTTTATTTATTTGATAAATTAACAATAAAAAAATTAATTAAAAATGATATTTTATTTTAAATCTTTTACAAGTTATTAACCATATAGAAATAGAATTTTTTGACTTTAAATAATTCAAGTTTAAAATATAAAATTTGATTCAAATATAATTACTTATAAAATTGTTCTATTTTTTTATGAATAATAATATACTTCTTTTCTTTAAAAAAAACAGCTTTCTATTTAATATATAGTTATTTTATCTCCATGATTAAATCATAAAACAAACATCAAAACACCAAATGAAATTTTATAAATATCACCCCATAATGTTTTACAAACGTCAGAAATAGATGCTTCTATTTCTATTTATATATATAATATTTCAAATCTTTACATAGAAATACCTTTAATTTGTTTAGGTTGTTGAAGTGTCATGTTTTGGAGTGTAAATTTTGTTTGTTTTCATAACAATAATTAAGATTTTATATTAAAAAAAGCTACAAGCAAACAATACATCGAAGAGTTAGAAGCGATGGAAAGTATTGGGAGATTCTTATATCAAAATATTATATTTTTAAGAAGAGACCAAAACTCAGATTACATGAATAAATGTAAATGGATTTAGAAGATAATGTAATTAAAATACATGTTTAGTATAAGTTTTAGTGGTGATTTCTTGTCAACATTAGTTACTTGGTTGGAATGTGATGATTTTTTTTCGATATTAGTTATTTGAGTGGAATGTACTTTTTTTTCAAAGAATTGTTTTCTATTTTTTTGGGATCTCGAATAGGTGTTGCAAGTTTTTATTGCTCAAGTTTTTTTTTTTATCTTGAATATTTGTATTTCAAAGGATTAGTGAGAGTTTCCAAGATCCTTTGTGGTGCTTCTTCTTCATCTACTTAATTAGTTTAACTCACTTGAAATTGGGAAGTAATTTTTGAAATATTTGTCTTTCCTTAGGAAGGGAGGTTTGGAATTCTAATTCGTGAAGGAGACTACAATAAGGGATCTTGATATAGAAGTTGATATGAAATTTTCTTGACTTCATGAGCATTCACTATGATAGGATGTGTACCAACTGGATTCTCTAAGAGGAAGAAGGATGAGTAGACATATGGTAGTACTTATTAAGCAAATGATGTTCTTACATTGCTTCAATACATCATGTAGGTTCCAAATGAGATTTTCTTGAATGCTTAACCTTTGGTATCTTTTACACTAGTCAACAAATTTGTTTCCTCTATCAACGCGTGCCTTGTAGTGAAAAGTAATTCGCTCATAATTCAACTTTAAATATAGGTAACCATTGATGGCCAACTTTATTTATGCTGGAAACTTGTTGATGAAATTCATGTCTACACATATGCATGCATATGTTGTAGTATAAGGATTTTGTATTTTCTCACTTTTCAAATAAGAATTGGTTGAATAATTTCCAATATCACAAAGCGAATCATAACGTCATAAAAAATAAAGGTGGATTAGGAATTCTAACCCAAATGAGAGTTGTAAAGAGAGAACCTTAAAAAAGGTCAAAGGTTAGATTCTAGGTCTTCATGTAGAAATTGGATTTTCAATAGAACTGAAAGCCAACAATAAGGGTACACTCTATGCCCTTTGTTATTTTGATGTGACAATGAGCATGCCTTATGTGTAGGGCTAGATATAATCGTCTTCCTAAATTATGGGTTTCCAACTAAAAGTGATGTGTTGATGTAGGTCTACAAGTTTTGGCCAAAATCCATTATATATTCATATAAACCCCCATTGTAGAAATTTGACTACTTTGTTGTATCCTTTATAATTTACATGGATGGATACAAAGATTCATGAACAATTTCGATCTTCGGGATATGGCTTCCACTTAGGCCCCCTTTTATCACTACATCTCATAAGGAGATGCTAGGAGTTGCTAAGCCAAGGATTGCACATGACACACTTCGAAGATGGTCATTTCTAAATGTTTGGGAACCATATACACATGTTTGAAAAAAACAAAGAAGAAGTCATTTCAATGCTTAGGGATGTTGTATATGAAAGGGCATACCCAAAGGAGAGGATCTGCATTTGAGAGGAGGAGGGCTTGACCAGCTTGAAATTAATACAACTTAAAATAATATAATTAAATTTTGTTTAAAAAAAATATTAATATTAAACTTTAGAATTAATTTAAATAAATAATACTAATAATAAAAACATATATTACATAATAAAAGATTTTACATTTTTGTGATTCATTACTATTTTATTTTTAATTATTTTTAATAATATTGTTTTCAATTAACTTTGTATTCCAAAGATGAATTACATTGACCTTAAATATCAATTTCAACAATAATAAAGTGTTTTATCAAAAAGAATTTATCTATAATAAATACTTTTATTGGAATTATTATTACAAAATCAAATTCAAATATGAAAACATATTGAATTATTATATAATTATCTAAAAGATCGTTTCACCAATAAAATCGATATGTCCATATATATATTATATATTATGATTAATTTTAACTATATCTATATCTTTATGAGTATATATTATATTTATTAAATACAATAAATCAATATATATATATTCAAATCATTTTTCAATAATAACATAATTTAAATAAAAATATATATATTTCAAGTCATTGTCAATAATAAAAGTTTCTGATAAAAAAATAAAAATCAAAAAATAAATCTAAATAGTCATCAACGAATTCGATATTAAAAATACATTATTAAACTTCAATAATTCAATCTATGAAATGAAACTATTTCATCTTTCATGAATAGTAATTCACTTCGTTTTCTAATAACTTAGGAGGAGAGAATCTAAAGGACTTGTTTTCTAAAATATGATAAAGAAAATTTATGTATCATTTTCTTGTTTTATTTATTCCAAACATATATATATGTTTGGATCATAAAAGAAACATCAAAACACAATAAGAAATGACATTTTATGATATTTCACAAATGCGTTATAAACAGTGTACAAATGGATGCTTTAATAAGATTTATATTTTTTTATGATCAAAAATATAATTATTTTATATTATCAAAAGACTTGTTTACATTCAAAAAAATTCTACTTTAACATAAGAGATAAAATCGTAAATTGTACCCCTTCAAAAAGACCTTCCCAGCACAAACCAAAAAAACAACAACATACACAAAATGATATGTTCTATCTCTCCCAAATATTACCCATCATTATTACTGTTTTGACTAACTTAAAAAAAATTAAAGTATGTTCAACCTTAATTAAAGTAATTAAACAAAATGACAATGTTAAATCCTTACATTGAAATTGCTTTAATTTGTCAATGTTATGATGTTGAAGGGTAATGTTTTTTTGTTTTCGCACTAACGATTAGGATTATAAAAAAAAATTAACTACCAAGTAAATCATAAACTGTACATCGAAGAGTAACAAGCGATGAAAAATGATTAGGAGATGGGGAGAGTTTCCCGGCTTGGATAGGGAGATGGGGAGAGTTTCCCATCTCTTTTAGATAAGGTTGGTTAAATTCATATTTTCTATTTTTTGTAAGTATAGATTAAAATTTAGATTACATAAATAATTGTAACTTAAAATATGTAGTAATATAAATAATGCAATCATAATATAAGTTTAAGTGATGATTTATTGTCATAATTGGTTTTTTTGAGTAGAATGTATTTTTCTTCTAAAGAATTATTGTTTGTTTTTCTCTTAAATTTCGAATAGGTTTTATAGGATCTTATTGTTCACCTTTCCCTTGATCTTGAACATAATTATCTTAGGGGATTACTAAGATTTTCAAGATCCTTTGTGTTGCTTCTTCTTCATCTAGCTAGTTGGCCAACCTCACTTGGCTCTCAGAGGTAGTTTATGAAAGATTCCTCTTTCCTTGGCGAGGGGGGTTTCGAATCCTCATCGGTGAAGGGGACGACAATAAGGGATCTTGATATAGAACTAGATATTAAAGTATCTTAACTTCATGGGCATGCACTACAATTGGGAGTGTGCACCAACAGGGTTGTCTAAGAGGAAGAGGGATGAGGGGACATTGGATGGTACTTACTAATAAAATTATGTTCTTCCATTGCTCCAATCCATCATGTTGATTCTTAATGATATCTTCTTGAATGCTTAACCTATGAGATCTTTACAGTGGCAGGCAATGTTTCTTCTTCCAAAGCATGCCTTGTAGTAAATGTAATTTGTTTATAATTATAATTTCATGTGCCACAGGCAAAGTTTGGAGGAAACCACTTCACACAAATATCTCAAAACTTGTCTTCATCACAATCATAAGTAAATTATAACATTGAGAAATAATGAAATTATAAAAAAGGTTTCTTCAAACTCTAGTAAAACCCACTTGTTGTTGAAGCATGGTTGGCATAAAGATTCAAGTTTGGGATAAATAATTTGATAATCAAAGAAGAGATCACTATCTAGAATAAGATAATATTTAAAATATTATTATAATGAAATTCAAGAAGAAATTGTGGTCATCAAAAGAATTAGAGGATAAATGAAAGTTAAGTTATTGATCAACCCTATTCTAAAATATTAAAAGTATTTCTTTATTTAAATTAGTGTAAAGAATGAAAATGTCATGGGTAGAAAGAATTAGAGGATATATAAAAATTAAGATACTATAAGGGGTGATCAACCCTAATTTAAAAGATTAAAAGTATATGTTTATTTAAACTAATGTAAAGAATGAAAATGCCATGGCATAAATAATTTATTATCTTTGTGACACTAAGAGGATTGAATATGAAAAATTATTCCTCTCAAAATGTCCTAAGTACACCAACATTAAAACAAAATTCCAAAATATTCTTTATTAGGGACCTTCTTAACCTTTTAAATCATCAAAGGTTTGAAATTAAAAAAAAAGACATGAATGGACGTTAATAACCATCATCATTAATATCCAAAAAAATAGAGTGATAATACTGATAATATTACTTTTCACCACACAAATCTAGAAGATAAGAAAATAAATTATTTTAGTTTTAAATAAATAACTTAATTTTAAGTCAAATTAAAATTAATTTATATTAATTATTATAATAATTAAATTTATATTAATTATTATAATAATTAAATTAATATTAATTAGAAAATTTATATAATCTTTAAAAAACAAATTTAATATTGTTATAATTAGATGTTACAGAGGTTGGCCTCATAAGGTGGCAAATCTTAGGTTGTCATACAGGATGGGATTTGTCAGGAAGATCAATATGGATTTGAAAGGTGCAAGGCACATGTATTTCAGACATCCCTGAGTTTAAATGATGACAAATGAGTAAGAAAAGGGTCTTTTATTGGAGGGATATGTGGAAAGCTAGTACCCGAACCTAGAAGATTTAGGGATCTATTACTCGTGAGTTTTCCTTATATTAAAGAAATGTTACCGTGAAGGATATTATAATTTGTGTTATTATTAATATTCCTCCTTTCAGAGATGTTGTTCCTTCGATTGGGGATGGCATTGATGTAATTGGTCATGTAAAGTATTGAGGTAAAACCTTCATTATAATTCAAGTCAGTAGTACCGACAAAAGTATTATTCAAATGTTATTTTTTTATCTCCCACGGAAAGTCGTCCCTAGTAGAGAGATGAGTTCAACCCTATTGGTTTATTAGACTTCCCATTTGATGTGTATAAATAGATGTGGTGCCCTCCTCATTTGAACACACTTCTCACTCAAGCAACTACATAAGAGGGAGAGAGAGAGCAACATTCTAGGGAGAGGAAGATTCCAGTCTTGCTTTGGGGGTCTTACATTGTACTTGGTTGAAATCCATATCAAAGAATTTTTTTTGGGTTTTCTTCATTACGAGGGTTTCCCAAGATAAATTTTTGTCTTCTTTCATGTGGCTGTGCTTGTCTTTCTTTTAGTGATCCTTTTGCATATGGTTATGATGTTATGATGCTAAATGGTTCTAGACCTTGTAGTACCATTAAAAATATTAACATGTTATCAGGTACACCCTTAAATAATTATTTTTGAAGCTTGAACACTACTACAAGTCGAACTATTCAAAATTAGGGTTCCATGCTTGAAAACCCTAAAATTCAAAATATGGTCGCCTTGCAATTTTTGCTATAAATCTATTTTTGTGAAGGATCAAGAGACGAAACTTGGACATGCCTAAGATTAAATATTGATGTACCTTTTGTGTGAGTTTCAGCATCATGTTCACTATACCTCAGGATATATGATCCTTCCAAATTAGGGTTCCATCCTCTTCTAGACTTCGGTCTTAAACATGTGACCTAGGGAGAAATGTTATATCTTGGGATATGAAGGTCCAAATCGAGTTTAGTAATATTTTTCATATAGTAGAAATATTGTTGTTTTGGTGGTATGAGGTTTATGCCCCGAAGTTGAAACAATGACACGTGTAATTCTGCACAAGTTTGTTATACTGAACTATTCCATAGACATGTCACCTTGGTCAAATTAGCATAAGTTCCACTTGGTGAATACAATATTTCTCTAACATATGGGATTGGAAAGAATACAAATCAAGATATCTCAAGACAAATTTTTAGACCTTAAGGATTAGGAATTTTGAAGATATATCAGAATTAATACCAGACAATTATGCAGAAGAAATTGAAGAAACTAACGATTCTTGTTTCGATCACTTCCCTCCAAAGATTAGTTGAAAAAGGAGTACCATCCAACTCTCCCTAGGAGTTCGCATATTTCTATGGAGAGGGTTTATAATTATATTTATTTTCAATTTTTTACCTAACATCGCTGCTGAGAAAACTAGGGCATTATATTTTTTCCAATTATGTCCACATTTTTGGGAAAAGGAGTATACCACTCATATCTCCTTGAGGAGTTGCATCCTTCTATCTAGAAAAGTATTGATTCAATAATCTAGTTAAATCACGCTTATTGTTAAGTTCTATTCTCTCTATTTCCATTTGAAGTTCTCACTTTATCATAATGATAAACTGTACCAAGCTTAATAACAAGCTTGAAGGAGCCGAGAACTTTTGGGCATGGAAGTCTAGAGTGCTTCTAAGACTAGAAGAGAATGACTTGGAATACCATTTCAAAGAAAAAGCTGTAGATCCAGAGGGTGTTGGGGCTCTGACCTTAAAGGTCCTTAGTTTTGGAAACTCCGCAGTTTTTGGTGCGAGGCTTGTAACCGGAGTTACGGCACAAAATAGTCTTAGGGGTGTCAGGGTTGGGTCGAAGCCCCTCTTTTTGTAAATAACCCATGGTTTAAGCCCAGGGTTTATGGTTTTTGGGTGCCCATGGTTTAATCCCATGGTATTGTAATAGTGCACTTGTATAAATATGCACTTATGTAAAAGAGTTAAGGGTTGTTGATGTATGATGATTTGATGTGAGGAAGTTAAGATCTAATTTTAGGTTTAAGGTTAAGTCCCAGCTGAGTGCGTGGATGACCTCTGTAGCTGTGTGTGCATAGGGTTTTTGTAAGAAGGTTAAATCCTAGCTAAGTGAGTGGACGACCTCTGCAGCTGTGTGCGCAGAGGGGTTTGGAAGAAAGGTTATGTAGCTTAGTGCGCAGCATTGGGTGATTGAGAAGATCTGCAGCTGAGTGCACAGATCAGAACTGTGTGTTTGTAAAGAGTTGAATATAAACGTAGTTCTGTGGATGTAGCCCCTACATTGGGGTTGAACCACATATATCTTGTGTTGTGGTGGTTCTTGTTGTGTTTTTTCTGTTATGTTTTGTGCATTTGATAAATAGATAAGTGATAAAGTAAGATAAGCTGTTAAGTAGTAACTTCGCTGTGAATTCCTAGTTAAGGGTTAAGCAAGAAACTGTCATTTTATCTAAACTGCGAAGCTATTTAAGTGAATGTCGATGCTATTTATTGCATGATTATTATTTGTTAAGACTAAACGTACAGTAATATCCCACATAGAATTGCACGAGTGGTTATCCAGGTTGACAAAAAGGAAGACAAACTTCAAAGAAGATCAGTTTCCTTCCTGGACCCCGGAAAGAATTACGCTGTTGAAAAGGGTTAACAATGCGGTATCAAGAGCTGTTGACTTCTGGACAACGCAAACCCTTGAAGCATTTGTGATGGAATTCGCCATCGACACACATACTTCTTTCAGCGAAGCATAAAGAAATTTTTTCAAAGGACCAAGGGGTAAGTACTTGAATTCATTTAGTCTGAAAATTAAAATGCTCTTGGCTGAGAAACGCATATTTCTTATCGAATCAGATTGCTAGATTTGTTGCTACTAACCTATGTTTGGAAGTGAAAGTGACTGCAATGAGCAAAGTGGTTTGCTTCACAATGGTAAAAGATACAAGAGGAATCTTGGATCCAATACCTTAGGCTAGAATATTGATTATACTCCAGTAACTCCAGAAGAATCTAAATCTAAAGAAACCCCTTTTGTTAGAAACCCCCCTATAACCCCACAGCACAGATCTGTTAT
>LPNX010582792.1:0-38382 GCA_001517045.1 Pseudotsuga menziesii | reverse complement strand
CCCCCCCCCCCCCCCCCCCCCCCCCCCCCCCCCCCCCCCTTGATCCACTATGGCCCATGTGAATGATGATATCAAACTTCCAGTCTTTAAAGGAACTGGATCAGAGGATCCAGAGCAGTTTTGGTTCTTATGCGAAGCTATTTGGACTGCTAAGAATATTATGGATCAAAATACCAGAAGAGCGCAGGAGGTCACTTCTTTCAGAGACCGAGCTTTGACGTGGTTTATGAAGTTTTCCAGTACTCAGAACCATGTCTTGGCTGATATTAAAATAGCAATGATCAAAGAGTTTAAGAATCCTAAATCAAAGTCACAGTGTATAACTGAACTGAAAAAAATCCAGCAGAAACGAGATGAATTAGTTTGGGACTTTGATTAGAGGTTCAAAGTTCTATTGGATCAAGTTAGTTTCACTGTTGGACCAGAACAACATAAAGAATGGTTCATTGCAGCATTATTGCCTCATATCAGGACCCCACTTATGCAACATAATGTTGTTGATCAACAAGAGGCATTGGAAATTGCTATGAAACTTGAAACAACTTTTGTCAGAGATAATTCTGGAATAGCCCAAATATAGGCACAGTTAGCAAAAATGGCTTTGGAGCTTCGTGACATGAAAAAAGGGAAATCTATTCACGAAGAGGTTTGGTGTACACGATGTAGGACAGAAGGTCATGACAAAGAATAGTGTCCTGCATTAAGAAATTATCTGAATACTGGTGCACCAAACCTGTTTAACCCCAATGTCCTATATTATGAGATCTGTAGAACAACTGGCTAGCATCGACCTGAAGATTGCTACCTACTGCAGAGATATGTTCAAGTACATAAGAATCCCTACTGCAAGTTCTGTAAGTCAGTTGGACACAACGAAGATGAATGTTGCAGCTTTGACCTCATGAGAGAGTGAATTTATGATGCTTATAGGGTACAGCCCAATGCACAAGGCAATGATGGATATGGTTACCATGGTAGTACATCAGGTCGAGGTAATTTCAACGGTCGTGGTCGTGGTGGTATGCCTGGAAGAGGTCGAAGCCAGGTTATTTTCTATAACTGTAATCAGGCAAGACATCTAGCTAGAGACTGTCAGAACCCCACTATGACATGTTGATACTGCAGAGCAGTCGATCATGTGATTGAACAATGCCCATAGTTGATAGCCAAGATACAAGAAAGAAATGGTGCTCCCACTCAGAATGTTCAAATGATTGTTGTAGAGAAAATACCTGCCCCAGCCCTTAACGTTGTTATAAGGAGTGGAGCTACAACGCAAGTGGAGAATAAATGGAAACAGCCTGACGAGGCTTGGGTCCGCAAGACCCCAGAGAAAATCCCAACCTTTGATGTTGGAAGAGAAAAACGAACATTTATGGAAGCTAAAAAAGAATTTGCTAATCCGAGAACATCAATAGCAACTACGCAACAGCATCAACAGCAGTTACAGCCCCAAGAAGCTTCGTCAGATCAAGTAAGTACCCTAACATCATTTTTACAGAGTTGTATGAAGCTATTAAGAAATCAGAATGCTTTGAATGAGTTATTGAAAGTAATTACATCATGTGAACCTCAGCGAAGCTCTGGTAAAGAAAAAACTGTTAATAGAGTTAGAAGGACTGGAAGAGAAATGAGATTGCATGCTCAGATAGGATATTATGACATGACAGACATCATTTTAGACCTGGGATCAGAAGTGAATGTCCTAACTAGGCAAACTTGGGAAAAAATGGGAAAACCTATGCTTGAATGGTCCCCCATATAGTTGAGATTAGCCAATCAGCAGAAGATTGCGCCCTTGGGAAGATTCCCTAGTGTACCAGTGGATATAGATGGAGTCAGCACCTTAGCATATTTTGAAGTCATTGACATAATTGATGATAGAAACCCCTATCCAGCATTACTAGGAATTGAATGGCCAATAGACAATGATGTAGTAATCAACCTTAAAAATATACAGATGAATTTTGAAGGTAAAGGCTTGAGAGTCATAGTACCGTTGGACCCTTCTCAAGGCGAAAGGTATACAGAGCCAGTCAGAGACAGAGATCAGGATGTTTTGGATCATATCTACAACATCACAGCTAAAGAAGAAGACTATGTTAACCCTACTGCTGAAGGTATAATGGATTGGCAGTGTGACAGTTCTTGCATGACTGATTCAGACGAAGGTCTAGAGAATTGGGAGAATAGACTTTATGAGCTACATGGACATCGACGTGCAAGAATTACCAAGTCTATCAGATGGCTTGGCTCATAGACAAGAATCTTACCTACCTTTGATGGCTTGACAGACCCAGAACATTTTATTGTACAATTCTCAGAGCAAGTACCAGATTCACAGAAAATGGAGACTCTAGATTCAGTATTCAGAGCCATAGCTGCCAGATGGTGGAATGGTCATAAAAAGTATATTCATAGTTGGGGAGCTTGTCAAAATTTTCTTCACCTGAGATTCATGGACCAATCTCAGGAGGTGCACAGCAAATTTAATGGTAAGACTAGCCTTTAGGAACATTTGGTGCAGTGTTATGAAGCATGGAAGCATGTACCTTGTGAAGAATGGGTACATAGGTTTGTACACACTCTAGAACCTATCGCAAAGAACTGGTATGCGGAGGTGGAGCTTCACCATGGTACTGTAATTTGGGATAGTCTTGTTGATAGTTTTGTGCTCACATTTTCTATTAATGAGGTTTTCTTTGCTTTGGACGCAGCTGTTAGGTTGATCCATACTACGGTGTTTGATGATAAAGAAATAGCACGGTACCAACTTGACTGGAATGAACAAGAAGCTAATGCAGTAGAATGCTATAACCTTGCCATTGATGAAGACGATGACCCTCGCAACATTAATATTCCTGAGTCAAAAGGACATTGCGAAGTACATGGACCAGCAATCGAAGCACCTGAAGTAACTCAGCCCTTGAAGACAAGGAAAGTAAACATTGGATCAGAAGAAATGCCTAAGTATGCTACCATTGGAGATTATTGGGACGAAGAAGTGGTGAGCAAAGTGACTGAACTTCTCGATGAGTATCAGGACTTATTTCCAACGAATTTCTAGGAAATGAAAGGTATCCTTGGTGATATCGGAGTGATCAAAATACCCTTGAAAGCTAATGCGAAGCCTGTGAAGCAGCGCCCTTATAGGCTGAACCCTAAGTATAAAGAAAAATTCAGGATCGAGCTAGATAAGATTCTTGCCATAGGAATCATTGAGCCTGTCGAAGAGTCCGAATGGGTCAGCCCTATGGTGGTACAAGAAAAGAAGACTAAGGGAGAAATCGGAATCTGTGTTGACTTGAGGAAGCTGAATGATTCCTGTTTACATGATCCTTTTCCTACTCCCTTTACAGATGAAGTTTTAGACAATGTCGGAGGTCAAGAAGTGTATTCTTTCACTGATGGATTTTCAGGTTACCATCAGATCAGAATTGCCCTAGAGGATCGAGATAAAACAACCTTCGCTATAGAAATGGGATCTTTTCAGTATACTATTATTCCCTTTGGATTGAAGAATGCACCTGCTATGTTGTCCAGAGTAGTCATATCTGCATTTAAGGAATTTATTCATAAGTTCTTGGAAGTTTACTTTGATGATTGGACTATCTTTGGTTTATTGAAAGATCATATAACCATTTTAAGGCTTATGCTGGACAAGTGTCGACAACATCAGATTTCATTGAACCTAATGAAATGTATTTTTTGTGCACCGTTTGGAATTCTACTAGGTCACATTGTATGCAAGCAAGGACTGATGGTGGATCTTGTGAAGATAGCCATTATTGTGAGCTTGTCACCTCCAAAGTCTGTTAAGCAACTTCGCACTACGCTTGGTCATACTGGATATTACAGGAAATTCATCAAAGGATATGCTCAGATTATAGTCCCTATGGAAAAGAAATTGAAGAAAGATATTAAGTCTGAGTGGACACCTGAATGTCAAGAAATTTTGGACATTTTGAAAGAAAAGAGGGTAGCTTCCCTTATCTTAGTATTCCCTGACTGGAATAAGGAGTTTCATGTTCATGTCAATGCATCTTCCATTGCTCTAGGAGTTGTATTGGCTCAGTCAGGTGAAGGTAATATCGATCACCCTATTCCGTTTGCAAGTAGAAAATTGTCCATAGTAGAAAAGAATTATACTACGACAGAACGAGAAAGTCTAGCTATGGTTTATGCCTTGCAGAAGTTTCGACATTATTTGCTAGGATCTCATTTTAAGATGTTCACTGACCATTCTGATTTGAAGTATTTGGTTAACAATCCTGTGTTAGGTGGAAAGATATGCAGATGGCTGATTTTGTTTCAAGAGTATGACTTTGAGATTATAGTTAAGCCAGGAAAACTTAACCTGGGTCCTGACCACTTGTCAAGGCTCGAGTCAGGAGAAGAGGCCACTAGTTTGGATGAAGGTCTTCCTGATGCCCAGTTGTTCACCATACAGATGGTTGATGACTAATTTCAGGATATTGTTCAGTACTTATCTACAGGTTTTGCACCCTCTGAGATGACAACACAATAGAAGAAGCAGCTGGTGGTTAGAGCAGCTGACTTTACCTTGATAGCCGGAAAACTATATAAGATGGGACCAGATGAAATACTACGCAGATGTGTCCTGGAGCATGAAAATCCATTGATTTTGGGTGAAGCACATTATGGAGCAGTAGGAGGTCATTATGCAGGAAAAGCTACAGCACAAAAGATTATGACAGCCAAATTGTGGTGGCCTACAATTCACAAGGATGTAAGGGAGTATTGCCACAGCTGGGATATCTGTCAGAGGACAGGAAAACCATCCAGAAGGGATGAGATGCCTCTGGTTCCACAGGTAACTTTACAAGCATTTGAAAAATGGGCTATTCATTTTGTTGGACCAATCAATCCCCCTGCCAAGAAATCTGGAGCAAGATACATTATTACAGCAACTGATTACCTTACCCATTGGGCTAAAGCTCAACCAGTCAAGGACTGTAGCGCTGCTATAGCTACGAAGTTCATATTTGATAATATCTTGTCAAGATTTGGGTGTCCTAGAATTCTTATGAGTGATCAAGGATCACATTTTTTGAATAAGACCATTGAAGCATTGACCGAAGAATTTCAAGTATATCATCAGAAGAGTACTTCCTACCATCTTCAAGCAAATGGAACTGTCGAAGTTTTGCAGTGTTAACAGAAATGATTGGGATCTTAGAATTCCAGCAGTATTATGGTCCTATCAAACCACTTGCAAGAATTTGACAGGCCACACACCTTTTAGGCTGGTATATGGACAAGAAGCAGTTATGCCCATGGAGTACATTGTTCCTAGCCTCAAAATATCTGCCTTCACAGAGATGGATGATCCAGCTATGTTGAATGAAAGGTTGGCAAAGATACTAGAACTAGAAGAAGACATATTCATTGCAGGGTTCTAGCAACAAGTACATAAAGCTAGAGAAAAAGCATGGCATGATAGACACATTAACAAGAAGCATTTCCAGAATGGTGATCTTGTGCTCTTGTATGACAGTAAATTCATGAAGTTCCCAGGTAAGTTCAAGACACATTGGAAAGGACCATACATAGTTCAGAAAGTTACTGATGGTGGTGCAGTTCAGTTAGCTAAATTGAATGGAGAAATTTTTCCCTCCATGGTAAATGGAAGTAGATTAAAGAAGTATAGGGACAAGCCTGTACCCCCTGATCAGAAGTAATAGCAAGAAGGTGAGTCTAAGTACCAAGAACAGTTGAAATTGGGTACTAGACTATAATGAAGCTATTCTCAGAAAGCTTGGGCAGATTTGTTGAAAATTTTTCATGGGTCGAAGATCGAAGCTATGTCGAAGCTTGTGATAGGCAGGGTCGAAGGTCAATACTGTGTCGTAGGTATGTATTGTGTCGAAGACCATTATTGTGGTGAAGCTGAAGTTAGTGGTTGTGTCAAAGAAGAAAGGTGTGTTGAAGCTTAAAATGTGACCATTGGATTTGGCGGCACCAACACGTTCAATGCATTAATTGCCTATAATGATGAGATTTTGGGAAATCTAGCAGCGTGTGGACAAGATCTACCGTCGTTTGGACAAATTTGGTATCTTTATTACACAATTATGATAGATTTGGGTCGTTGGATTCTATAAGAAGACACCCAGGCCTGCGGATTTCGCATTAAGTATTTTCTTGAAGTTGAGCCCATGTCACCTGATCGCGAAGTCCAGGAATTGTTGAGAGAATTCAGACAGAGGGGTCTACAGAACCTTATGAGCAACCCACATACATCTGCACCCCATGAAGAAGCTTCCCCAGCACTAAAGCAGCCAATGCAGACACAATCAACCAGAAATAAATTTGAGGCAGAAGTTCGCTCTAAGCGGAACGAAGAAAGACACAAGCTGGAGGATCCCGTGATGAATCCCCCTGGTTCAGCAGAGCTCCCACCTAAAGGTTTTGAAGACTTCATCGCGGTGTCCACCATGTCTTCCGCCTGTCGCTGATAGATTTAGAAGGCCTAATGATTCCCAAGACCATCATAAGTATTACGAAGGGAAAGATGAAGCTGAAAGATATTTCGAGAAGGAAGATAGCAGAATGAGAGACGACCATAGGGAACAGAGGCATTCTGCTAAGGATGAAAGGACGAAGGAGAGAGCAAGCCATGATAGTGGTAGAAGTAGCAGAAGGGATGACGATGATGACAGGAATATAAGGGAGAAAGACGACAGAAGGATTAAAGATGATGCTTACAGAGATGCAAACGGATATAGAGCTCGACAGAGTGCAAAAGGAGATAGTGGAGAAGGAGAAAGCAGCTGAAGATATCATGCATAGCCTCAACAAGCAAGTTACTATCTTTGCCAACAATATTCTTCCACCAGAAAAGTAGCAGAGTGTCTCGGGATGGGACACTAGTGATTTTTAGGGGCCTGTTGGGGCTCCGACCTTAAAGGTCCTTAGTTTTGGTAATTCCACGGTTTTTGGTGCGCGGCTTGTAAGCGGAGTTGTGGCACAAAATAGTCTTAGGGGTGTCAGGGTTGGGTCGAAGCCCCTCTTTTTGTAAATAAACCATGGTTTAAGCCCAGGGTTTATGGTTTTTTAGTGCCCATGGTATTGTAATAATGCACTTGTATAAATAGGCACTTATGTAAAAGAGTTAAGGGTTGTTGATGTATGATGATTTGATGCGAAGAAGTTAAGATCTAATTTTAGGTTTAAGTTTAAGTCCCAGCTGAGTGCGTGGATGACTTCTGTAGCTGTCACGTCCCTGACCCTCCGACCAGGAAAGAAGACGCTACTAACACCAAACAAACGGGCAGACAGTCCCATGAACATGAACAAGGATAAATGCTGATATTAAAAATCTTAAACATAATACATAATACATATCTAGATGCATAATCCATCATACAAAGATGCACAGTTCCTCAACATTCAGTAGAAGCAAACATATACCTTTCAGCATTCAACATGTTCATAATAATTCATGAAACAGTATATATAATTGCAGAGATGAAAGAGTCACGAGTACTTATCTTTTAATGAAGAAATTGCCTCGTAACCAACTACGTAACTACAAAGTTCCACCCAAACATAGACCAGCATGCTCATCAATATCTCAGCAACACTGCCACCCCTGAGCTGGGCATGATTCCTCAAGGAATAAGGGTCAATGCAGGCTTACACATAGCCAAGGTACACCAATAAACCAAACCCACACAGTAGAGTTTTACCAGGTCATCAAGGAGCTAGGATAGGCTAAATGCCAAGCTGGTGGCCTCAACACCAACTTCTCAAGCATAACCATCCTCTAATCCCATTCTCAATAGTCCGAAGACCAACCACTGCATACCGCAACAAAACAATCCCTTCACATCTCTGTGAAGAAGGAAAAGACAACCGGGTGACAATACCAACCAAAGGATGAAACACAACTCAAGTCCAACCACACTCCAGAGTTGTTCTTGACCCTAGCGTGGCCAAAACAACTCAGCAACAACACGTAAAAGACTCCGCAGCCTTAGCAACTAAGAAGCAACCCAAAACCAGGGTACTTCAGCAACCCAACTTCATAGTGAAAACTATGGCAACTTCACACAGTCCCAAAACAGAGGAGAAGCCAAACTCCCAGCGTGGACAAAGGAAAACACAAACGCAGACCACAACAGACAGCATACATGGCCACAATCGATAAGGAGACATACACATACCACTGAAACTGGTATGGAACACATAGGCACCCAGCCCCGAGCATGAATGGATCCTGCACTCGAGAATCCTGAGTGACAGCCATGGTTTCACCCATTCCCTGCATGAGGAAAACCAACACAGAATTCCTGTGTGTGAGAAGGAGAGAGAGAACAACTCTTTGCATGAGGGTGATCAGTCGATGAAGAATTCCCCCAAACGGTGCACATGAGGAAGCCGAACTCCTCTCTGCGTGAGAATGAGCAAGACCCAATCCTTTAGAGAGTGGAATCGTGGGAGAGTGGAGTGAATGTTTCTTCTGCCCCCACGCGACGTGAAGAGGAGAGTCTGCTGGTGGAGTGGGTATGTGGGCAAGGACTGGCATTCCTGCCACAACCACCACTACTCAGCAATAACTGCCCCCAACTACTCAACAAGACATTAAATTGGTTGGATGAGACAAGGGGAGATGGCAAATCAAACAAGGTGGTAACACATGGGTTCCCCCCCATAGTCCAAGGTTTGACATCCCCCACCCTTATCCTTTGGAATCATGCCCTTTTCATTTTAACGTTGCACTGCCGTAGCTGGTTGTGGGTTTATTTTTAATTGATGTGTGTGTTTACATGATGCCAAACTATAATGTGCCAAATAGCACGATATACCATCGGCAACTACCCCTATTGCCAAAACATACACAATCAAATCGATGATGGGGATTTTTCCTTTAGCTCCTCACCGTGATTAATTACATTATATACATCATGCAAACTGGGTCAAAACCGGGGTGTTACAGCAGCTGTGTGTGCAGAGGGTTTTTGTAAGAAGGTTAAGTCCCAGCTGAGTGCGTGGATGACCTCTGCAGCTGTGTGCGCAGAGGGTTTTGGAAGAAAGGTTCTGCAGCTTAGTGCGTAGCATTGGGTGATTGAGAAGATCTGCAGTTGAGTGCGTAGATCAGAATTGTGCGTTTGTAAAGAGTTAAATATAAACGCAGTTCTGTGAACGTAGCCCCTACACTGGGGGTGAACCACATATATCTTCTGTTGTGGTGGTTCTTGTTGTGTTGTTTCTGTTATGTTTTGTGCATTTGATAAACATATAAGTGATAAAGTAAGATAAGTTGTTAAGTAGTAACTTCGATGTGAATTCCCAGTTAAGGGTTAAGCAAGAAACTGTCATTTTATCTAAACTGTGAAGCTATTTAAGTGAATGTCGAAGCTATTTATTGCATGATTATTATTTGTTAATACTAAAGGTACAGTAATATCCCTCTTGCGCCTGCAGAAACCTGATTCTGCGGCACCCCACAGCTGTTTTGGGTGAGACTGCAACCTATTCACAGGTTGTTGCCGAAAGGTCCAACACTGTGGGTCTCTTTGTTGGTGCGAAGATAAAAGTATAGAACCCGGGTCTACCCTAACGCCAATAGAGGGATATAAGGACAAATAAATAATAAGAAGAACGTCGTCAAATCCAATAGAATTTTTCCATCTCCCTAAAATACCATTTGATCTCATAGTTATTCTCTTGGAAGACTCCCAAGAAGATTTTTGATACATTGACCAGATTGTACAAAGGAAAGACCATCAATAGCAAGATGAACTTGAGAAACCAACTCAAGGATGTGAATATGGAGATGTCAGAAAGGATTCAATCCCACTTCACAAGGGTCTCTTAGATCAAGGAGAAACTAGAAGCTATTGGAGACAATGTCAAAGAAGAAAAAGTGGAGATGACAACCTTGAATGGTATCCCAATCTTTCATTCAAGTAATTTTCACTAGAATAAAGCTTGCATATGGGAGGAAAGCACACAAGAAGAATCTCGATTGATATTAAGAGAAGAAAATATGGGAGAAGAATGACAATCAAACCCTAAAAACTCATACAAAAAAGAGAAATAACAAGAAGGAAGAACATTCTCACAAGAATAAAAAATAATTCAAAAGAAGGACCTGCCACAACTCAGATGTTTCACTTATGATGAAAAAGGATATTTTGTGAAAGAATGTCCCAAGAAGGAAGAATGGAAGGATGATATGATCAAGGAGTACCAATCGATCATGAGAAATGGTGTCTAGAACATGGTATCAAGGCCTAAAGGGAATTCTATAGTGGATATACAAGATTAAGCATGCAACATATGGGAGCATCAAGAAATAAAAAGCGAGGTTAGTGGTTTCTCTCCAAAACAGGGGGTTGATTATTGTTAGACATTGCTCTAGTGGCAAGACATGCCACTTCAGTGGTGGATATTACTCTAGACATTTGGTGTGATATAAATAGAAGGAGTAATCACAAATTGATCAACCTCCAGGATTTGGGATTCCCTACAAGGGACCACCTATGCATAAAAGGATTTGTGTAGGCTTAAAATGCACCCATGGGATAGAAGATACAGTTACATGAGGAGCTTGAGGATCATATAGAGTTATGGATATCTCAACCTATGCTATAAGGTTTAATATGGAATCCTACAAAGGACAATAAGCTCATAGATGGGCGCAAGAGGAACTTGCAACAAAGTTTGAGATGGAGGATCTTGATATCCATTGATCTTGAGAGATGACATGGATGGATATATAGAATATCAACAGTAGAGGTGCCTACCTGTAACTCCATTATAGAATGTTTTGTTGCAAGAGAGTACAAGATGTAGAGGGAGGATGGCGCTACGCTTTAGAGGGACTGACTACAACAGATCTTAGAGTTTGAGATTCTTGACATGATTCTCGAGATTATATGTGTGGCAATATCTAGAGGAAATTTTCCTTAGCCAAGGAAAAATTGTGGTCAAGATCCTGAAGAGATTCAAAATGTTGGTTTATGTATAAATTGATGGCATCAAAATTGGAGTCACTATGTGATCCTACTTTAGATATAGTTGATTGGTTCATTTATATACCTGATGAACACAAGGCCGGATATTTTCTTTGTGGTAAATACTTTGATCCAGTACATAATGGAGTTGAGATGTGTTCACATGGTTGTGGAAAATCATATGGTGAGGTACCTGAAGGGTACAACTGAATATGGCCTCATATATATGAGATATTGAAGTATATACCTGTAAGGATATGATGAATCATATTGGGTTGTAAGTGCTACAAATAGAAAGGCCACTTCCGGTCGATGTTGTAGAAAGCATACCATTGTTTCTCTTAGTGCACCTGAGGATGAATATATTTCATCTAAGAGGAAAGGAAGGGAAGATTCCTTGAGTAATGAGGAATATGTATATTTATTCAGAGAAATTATGTCGATGATGATGAATATCATACTCTTGTCCATTTCAGCATTGGATAAGAAGGAATGCATTTGTAGGGACACACAAATTCAACATCAATACATAGTCCTATGCAATATGTGGTGTAGAAGACTTTATCAGCATCTACAATCATGAGTAAGATAGGCAATGTCACAAGTCCTCATAATGAGACAATGAAGTAGATCATGTTGTTAGAGACACCAGTAATTCCTGTAAGGAGATAAAGATCAAGAGGAATTCAACCAAACAACCAAAGATAAGTATTTTAATTTCCATTTCATATATATATAGTTGCTTAAATGGAATTTTTTAGTTGTGTACATATCTATGTTCAAAGAAGTGTATTATGCATGATAGAGTATTTACATTGATGAATAGTATACTACTAATATGCATGTGATGGGTAAGTTTCCTATGGTCCTATACATCATTGAATTTCTACTTATTTAGAATGAAACCTCTTTGTTGGCATGTTGAGAGTAGTGCACACTCTTAATAATGTCCTGATAGAGATGAAAGGAATCTAGAAAGTTATTGTATGTATATGGGATATGGATGAATGTTGAATTAGCTAAAATAGTTGCATAACTGTATGACATATATATTTATGCATAAGAATTTTTCATTGTGAATATGTTTTGAATATTATGAAATGATTCTAACCATGCAACTGCATTTGACTTATAGGAAGGATCATATGCAATAACCTACAAGAGAAGAATGATGAAGTTGTAGATGTATAAGAGAAGAATGATGAAATTATGTAGGTACAAGAGAAGAGTGATGAAGTTTCAAATGTATAAGAGAATAATGATGAATTTTTTGATGTATTTGAGAAGAATTATGAGTTTAGGTGGTCTGGCCACTGTAGGGAGAACCTGGGCATATCTTCATGGGTAGATCCCAACATGGTTGGTGACATAATTGAGGGTAGATCCTATTATGACTGGTCGTATCACTAAGTGTAGTTCCCAACATGGTTAGTGGCATCCTCAGAAGGAATATCCTGGGAATTTTGGTCATATCTTCAAATAGGAATATCTCGACGAGATGTGGTCTAGAATTCAGTTGCAGACGATCTGGTCTTGCATTCATTTGCAAATGTTGTGGTTTGACATTCATTATGGATGGGATTGCATTGAATTGTAGATGATGTGGTATTGCATTCATTTGTAGACATTTTGGTCTAACATTCATTGCGAATGACCTTACATTCATTTACAGATGATGTGGTCTTGCATTCATTTGTAGATGTTGTGTTATGTCATTCAATGCAGACGGTCTTACATTCAGTTGCAGATGGTATGGTTTGCATTAATTTGTAGATGTTTTGCTTCGATATTCATTGCAGATGGTCTTACATTCTTTAAGGAACCTCCTGCAATAAAAAATGAAAATGCATGATATAACAGAAATAACAAAGCACATAATATATTTTATTGATTGCGGGCCACTTCGATTGGGAAACTTCCTTTGAGAAATATCAATACAAAATAACTCGTAGATGCCTTCATTAGCCTCAATATGTACTTATACACTAATTCTAATATAAACAACTATTACTCCCCATGAATGTGGGATAATATAATATAATCATGGGATGACTTACAAAGCATATGCATCCAATAAAAATATACTAAAGAAAGAAAGAGGACAGTTTACATGAGTTCTTAACATCCCATCCCTCTCAGAAAATATTTCTCCTCAAAGATTTAGATGTGGAAATTATTGTTGAATATGAGGATTGGTTCCCATGTATCATCCTCTCATTGCGTGTCATGCCACTAAATTAAGACCTCTATGATGGACTGAGAGAGAAGATAACAAATGTGCTTATTAAGGATGGCCTCCATCTCCAAAATGATGGATATTTCATTATCCAGGTATGGTAAAATAGTTTTTTCTCTAGTATTGGTGCCAATCAATTTCTTAAGAAAAGAGACATGAAATATTGGGTGAATGCGAGAAGAAGGAGGAAGATCCAATTTATAAGAAACAGACCCAATCTTCTAAAGAACCTTATATGGCCCATAGAACTTTGGAGCCATATTTTGACTACCTTTGAGTTTCAAGGAGGATTACTTATAAGGTTGTAGACAAAGAAAAACCATATCACTGACTTGAAAAGTGTTCTTAGAAAGATGTTGATCCACCTATTATTTCATGCGACTTTTTTACATGTGAAGATTGGCCTATGGAATGTGAAGAATCTGATCTCAGTTTTGGAGAACCATTTCAACTGCCTAAATTGGTGAACTGTTGGGGGTGTATGGAAGGAGAATTGGAGGTACCTAAGTACCTAACCATAAACTACTTCATATGGAGTCATTTTAGATGCAATATGGTAGGAAGTATTGTATCACCATTTAGCGAGAGGGAGCCACTTTTCTCACTTATGTTGTTGTTCAGAGGTGAAGCAATGAAGGTAAGTTTTCAAAAAAAATTTGATGATTTCTGTCTAACCATCTATTTGTGGGTGATATCCTAAACTCATATTCATTTTGGTGCCAGTGAGGTGAAATAGTTATGTCCAAAAATGACTTGTGAAAGTTGCGTCGCGGTCTGAGCAATGGAAGAAGGGATTCCATGAAGATAGAATATTAGGTACATGAAAATTTGTGCAACTAAGGAAGTGGTATATGGATGGATGAGAGAAAAAAAATGACTATATTTCGAGAGTCGATCAACCAAAACTAAGATATGGGTCTTCCCTCTAGATTTAGGGATCCCATCAATGAAATCCATCGAAATAGTTCTCCAAATACTTGTATGGATGGGCAAGGGTTTGAGAAATTCAGGAAGGAGTGTTGTTTCACCATTATGGAATTGGAAAGTATCACATTAGGCCACCATCTATTTAGTTTCATGTTTCATTCCCTTCCAAAAGAAGTTGGATCATTCCCGCTCATACCTTTTGAGGAACCCAAAGTGCCATGCTAATGGAGAAGCATGGAGTTCATATAAGACATCATGTTGAATATATATGCTTTGGGGAAGCACCATAAAACCCTTGTATCTCATAAAAGAACCATCCCAAGATTAATGCGGTACATCAGAAGGGTTACTGGCCAACCATTGGATGATTTAAGATAATGAAAATTCATTGACATAGCCTTGCTGAACATATTGTAATTAATTTGGAATAGGCATAGAAATAGATGAAAGAGAAATGTCGTCATCAAATGTGCGGGAAAGAGTATCTACCACAATATTGTCCTTACCCTTCTTGTAAGTGATCCCATAGTTATAACCCATGAGTTTTCTAACCCATTTCTATTGTGTTGGGGATGAGACCCAATATTTTTCTAGGAAATATTTCAGACTCTAGTGATCAGTCTTGATGCAGAAATCATTCCCTAAGAGGTATGGTTGCCACTTTTGTATTGCATGAAAAATAGCCACCATTTCCTTCTCATATGTAGAGGCAACTAATTTCTTACCGAAAATGTTTTTACTGGTGAGAGCAATGGGATGTTCATCTTGATGGAGAACAACACCAATTCCATTGTCACAAGCATCACTTTCAATAGTGAAGGGCTTGGAAAAATTGGGCATAGCTAGAACATGTGTGGTACATATAGCTTGTTTCAGTTTTTCAAATGCATACTTAGCAACATGTGTCGAGGTAAAATAATCCCTTTTCATTAGAGTTGTTAATGGAGCTACAATCTTCCCATAACCCATGAAAAACTTGTGGTAAGAGCCATTCAGTCCAAAAAACCCATGAAGGCTCTTGAGTGTCTAAGGATGCGGCCAATTTTTCATGGAATCTATTTTAGCAGGATCTACACGAACCCCTTGTGCTGAAACAAGATGCCTGAGATACTCTACTTCATTCTTCCCAAAAACACATTTAGATTTTTTGGCACTGAGATGATGATCACATAAAAGTTGTAGTACAAGATCTAGATGTTGGATATGCTCATCCCATGTTTTACTATAGATGAGGATATCGTTAAAGAAGACAAAAAAAAATTATGTGAGTAAGGCCATAATATTTTATTCAACAATTCCTGCAATGTGGAAGGAGCATTCGTGAGGCCAAATTGCATGACCAAAAACTCATAGTGGCCATCATGTGCACGAAAAGTTGTTTTAGGGATATCATCCTCATGAACCCAAATTTGGTGATAGCTAGAACGAAGATCCAACTTGGAGAAAAAATTAGCACCATGAAGCTCATCAAGAAGCTCATAAACAACAGGAATTGGAAATTTATCCTTGCTTGTGATGTGATTAAGTGATTCAAATTCAATGCAGAGGCACCATGACCCATATTTTTTTTGGACAAGAAGAATTGGCGAAGAGAAGGAACCGGTACTAGGGAGAATAATACCTTGCTCTAGTAAGTCCCGAAAAATCATCTCAATCTCTATCTTGTGGTGAAATGGGTAGTGATAAGGCCTAATGTTGGGAGGGATGCTTCTATAAAGGAGTGGAATATGATGGTCCTCTAGTATTAAAGGTGGAAATCTCACTGGCTCAACAAAAACACATGCATATCGATACAAAATCTGTTGTAGATCCAAGGGATTAGTTGAGACCACTAAAGGTTGCATCTAAATCAAATGGAGTCGAGTGATGACACCATGTGAATTCTTATTCAGGATATTTTCCATGCGTTGTGAACTGATGATGCTAAGAGACCCTAGATGTAATCCCTTCAATGTGTGTTTTTTCCCATTAACTGAAAATTGCATCCAAATTTTAGCAAAATCCCCTAAAATGGGTCCAAGTGTGCATAACCATTGAGCACCCAAAACCACATCACATCCACCTAAGGGCAAGGAAAACATGTCATAGCGCAAGTTATAATCTCCAATAGAGACTCAAAAATTATGCTGCTTCCCTTTTCAAGGTAAGGTGCCCCCATTGGAAATCATGACTTCAAAGCTAGAGCAAGGATGGACAAAACAATAAGCATGTTTTGGAGATCTTGAGGTCAATGAAGTTATGAGTGCTACCACAATCAATGATTATTGTAAGAGGGAGATTTTTCAAGAAACCATTGACCCACATGGTTTGTGGGGTGATGATTCTGGCTAATGCATGGAGATATATCTCTAGATGGTCATCCCGAGCAGGAGGGTCAATAGGAAGGTGTTCAATTCCATCCTCATCATCTACTAGACCTTGAGCATCATCCGAAATTCAGGTGAAGGCAAAGAATCCACATCCAAGAGATAGAGATTTTTCTCAGCACAATGATGTCCCTTGGTGAATTTCTCATCACAATTATAACAAATACCTTTTTTCTATACATGACCAGATCTAGGATTTAGACAAATGCTTGATAGGAATGGTTCTAGGAACTTGCGGTATTGGAGGTATTTGGGGAACCATATTTCTGAATGGAACAAAAGTGGATTTGGAGCGTTGTTGATCCAAGATCTTTTCCTCAACCAACTTATCCAAACCTAGGGATTCCATCATTGTGCTGGGAAAGAACATTTTAACCTTAGATTAGATTGAATCCTTAAGACCAATGATAAAAAAACATCCCTTAGAATGCATCAGACAATCCTTTTGTGTGATTGGTTAGTATCTCAAATTATGTCTAATACTCCCTCACAGTGCCAATTTGGAGAATTTTATTGAGTGTTCCTGTGAATTCATCAAAAGAAGTAGGGACAAATCATTGCAAAAAAATTGAAAAAAAATTGTCCAGTTTGGCTCTTCATGAGCCTTGATGTACCAATAGAAGCATTGAAAGGATTCATGTTCCAAATGAAAGGATGCAAGTGGGACTTTATTGACATCAAAAGTGTTATGGAGACTGAAATATTTTTTCTCTATGTAAATCCATCCAGTTGGATCATCACCATTGAAGCGAGGAAAATAAAGCTTCAGGGCATGAAAATTGTTGGAAGAAGATAACCCAGTGTCTATAGAAAACTCGATTTATCATCGGTTTCTCATGGTTGAATGCTAAAGATGGAGGTCAAGGAATTTTTCATTGAGATCTTGGAGTTTGGTCTTGAGAGCGACAATTTCTTCTTCCATTTGTTTATTTTCTCCCACATGGGTGACAACCATAACCAGGATTTTTTGGGGGGTAAATGGGTAGAAAAAAAAAAACATAAAGGTTTTTAGAAAAGGAAAATTTGGAGGTGGGGAAAACTCAAGTGGGTAGTTGGGGTTTGACTAGGTTTTGGACACTTTTTGAGAGACAGGGAAGTAGAAAATGAGAATTTCAAAAGAGGGGTGAAAGAATGGTAAAATTTGTCAATAAGGGACAAGGACGTAGAAATGGGAAACAAACATTGTGGAAAAGCTTGAGGGTGATTGGGTGAGAATAAGAAAAAGTTATGGAAAACCTTAGAAATGCACAAGTGTGATATTTTGGGTTGCGGGTAGTGGAATTTTGGATACCGTGCTCAAGGAAGGAAATATGAAAAATGGAATTACAGGGGATCCAGTGAATTTTCAAGGGATACAGAAATAAAACAAAGAATATATGGTGAATTTTCGGTTCGATTCTATGGCAGCTTTGGAAATATGTGCTTTATCAACTGGAAATAGATATGGAGCCCAGATATGTTTTTCTTCCTAAAGGTTCATAGGATTCACTCGGCCACCAATGTTGTCTAAAAACTTGCGTATTGGGGAAGTACCCCTCACTCCATGACTCAGGTAAAATTGATAACCACTTTTCCACAAATAAAGGCTCTTGGTTTACCTTACGGGTGGTAACTAGTCAATCAAGTATGGGTCGTTTCCCTTTTCGCTTGGAAGGTCCTCTCAATGGCCATCTACTTCAAGGTTCCTATGGTACCACTTACAATGAGTTTTAGGGATTTTCCCAAATACTTCCTATAGTTAAGTAGATAGGGTTTATTCCCTGATCCAAATGAACAATACATATGCAAAGAAGAAGAACTACTTCAATAATAATAACGTTAGGAATCACTACAAAATAAAAACAAATTGGTAGAAATTCAAGTCGGCAAGCCCAAGAAAGTGCTCTGATACTAGAAGTGAGGAACCTTCTGCAATAAATAATGAAAATGTACGATAGAACGAAAATAACATAGAACATAATAGATTTTATTGATCGCATACCACTTTGAGGGTGAAACCTCCTTTGAGCAAGCTCAATACAAAATAACTTGTGGATTCCTTCATTAGCCTAAACACGTACTTATATACTAAGTTTAATATAAACAACTATTACTCCCCATGAATGTGGGATAGTACAATATACTCACGAGACGACTTACAAAGCATATGCGTCCAACAAAAATATACTAATGAAATAAAGAGGAGGGTTGACACAGGTTCTTACAACATTCATTTACAGACATTGTGATCCAATTGCTGATGTATTTGTAACTTCGGAATGTATTCACCTGTATATCTTATGTATTGTACCAAAATGTTTATTCTGGGAAGTGTCTGTAATGTATTAAAGTCATGTCATGCCCCAATGTGCCTATCGGGAGATTCAATAATGTAAATAAGTCATGTCAAGTCATTGTGGGTAACCCTCCTATTGTTCAAGGGTTAAAGTCCCTGCAGTTGTGGGGCCCTAGGGTTATTATACTATCCTAGATAAGTAGACCCTAGGTGAGTTATTGTAAGTCAGGGCAATAGTCCCCACCAGTGTGTTAAGGATAACCCTCCTTGTTGGTTGTAGGGGCAAAGTCCCCACAAGTTGTGGGGCACTAGGGTTATTAGACTCTCCTAGAGATGTCAGCTCTAGTAAGTAATTATTAAGTGAGGTCGACAGGTTGGAGTGGACATTAAGTGAAGAAAAGAATATAAATAGAGAGTGAGCCTCTCTATTTATCACGCACACACTCACTCACTAGGGTGCATAAGTTAGAGAGAAGAAGTTGGGATTAGAGAATGAGACTACTGATGTCGGGAGATCATCTTTATGTTTTTGGGTTTTACTTTTGGTGCTGATTCTATCTCTAAGGAAGTTGTGGGGTTTTCCCCTTTATGGTTTTCCTGAGGAAAATTATTTGTATCTCTTGTCTCTTGTGTTTATTGATGTGCATGTTATTCTCTCAGTTAAAGATCCTAAGATCATAATGCTAGCTTGAATGATAAAAATCTAACATGGTATCAGAGCTAACCTGAGAAAAGACATTGTGAAGCTGCAGAAACTAGGGCTTCTTATTTTTTAGCTATCTCTCTACAATCCATCAACAAAAGTATGCTAGGATGACTCTCCATTGAAGGGCGCATCTTTCTATCGAAGCAAAATTCGATTCTGGACATTTTCAGTTTTTGGTGTCGAAAATTAGGGCTTCTTACAGAAGAGGAATTTTTGAGTGATCCCGTCATTAGATTTCTCTCCTCGTAAAAATCAAAGTTTAGAAACTTGGGTTGATATTTTTGGTTGGGTGAAACTATGGGAAAGTCAAACCTTAGTTTGACCTCGAGCTGGAAAAACCCTAAAATACTAAAACTGATACGTTTTGGTACGTTCGCTATATCTCGAGATTGGAGAAGGATAAGGAGCGAAAACTTTCACAATAAGAAGATAAAATCCTGATGTATACTGTATCCAAAATTAATCCTACGATTCACTATATTCTAGGAGATATGATTCCTCCAAGTTAGGGTTCCAGCCTCTTCCAAGATTCATCCCTAAATAGGACACCTGGGGAGAATTGCTATATCTCGGGCTACCAAGGTCCAAATGAAATTTTTGAAGATTTTCCAGAAAGGGAATAGAATTTAATTTCCGTGTTTTGAATTTCAGACCCAAAAGATGAAACAGTGACACATGGTAGTCCGTACAACTTCACTATGCTGAATAGTCCTGAAACATGTCACCTTGGGAAAACGCTTATAAGTTTGAATTGGTGAAACCAATTATAATGAAACCCATGGTGGTGGAACAGGGATAGGTGAGGATATATTATTGAGAATTTTTAGACATAGAGGAGCTTTAATTTTGGAGATACCATAGAAACAGTATCTGGCATTTCTGCAGAAGAAATTGGAAAACTAGGGCTTCCAGGTCCGAGAGCTTCCCTCCACTGTTTTCAGAAAATGAGTACATTAGATAGCTCAACTTGAAGAGTTCTATATTTCCAGACAATCATATTTGAAAGATTCCAACTTTTGAAAATTAGGGTTTCTCTGACAAACCCTAGATCAGCCAGCTCCGGAACCAGGACGGACACCTCAAATCGGTAAGATCTAATTTTTTTCTATATTTTACATTTGAGGTTCTTATTTCAAAGTGATCTATCACATCAGATTGATGATAATATTGGTGAAGTTTACAACTTCCAAGCATGGAAGTATATGATCTCTCTACAGAAAATGAATTGGACATCCACACAAGTAGAGAGGTTCCAGTTTCAGAGGGAGATGAGGCTAAAATCCTTACACAAGAATAACTTGGTCAAGGCCAAGAAATCATTGCTGATTCAATCATGGATCACCTTATACCACAAGTGTTTTCCCTAAAGACACCGAAAGAGATGTTTTATTCCTTGACCAAGCTATTTGAATGGAAGAACATAAATCGAAATATGACTTTGAGAAACCAGTTGAAGAATGTGAAAATCCAGAATGCAGAGACCATACAGTCATATTTTACGAGGGTCTCTCAAATCAAAGAAAAACTTGTAGCAGTAGAAGAAGAAGTGGAGATTGAAAAAGTGGTGATAGCCACCTTGAATGGCCTCCCATAATCATGGGATTCATTCATTCGAGGAATGTGTGTCAGAATGAAGTGATTACTTTCAACAGACTTTGGGAAGAACACACATACGAAGAAGCTCGAATCATAATAAGAGAAAAGAAGATGGGAGCAACTGAAGATCAAGCTCTCACCATCCAAAGAATATCCCTCAAGTGACGAGGAATATGAAGAACTCAACTCTTGAATAACCTCTTATCCACCTTAGTATTTGGATGGGAAAAGATGCTACTATGAATGAAGAAGATGATGAAGTTGAAGGATCAAGAAGGAGTCTACCCACGAAACAAATAAAGATAAGTATCCAATTGACATTTCATGATATTGTTTTGTTATGCATTTGTTTATATTCAGTTGATGTATTATGCATAATAGAATGTTTGTATTAATGACAGTATACTACTAATATGCATGTGATGGGTAAGTAGCTCATGGTGCTATACAACTCTCCATTGCTGCTTATCTAGAATGAAACCTCTTTGCTGACATATTGGATTAGTGCACAATCTCAATGTTGTCCTGGTAGAGATGGAAGGCATCTAGAAATTTTCCATGAGATATGGATGAATGTTGTATTGGCTAAAGTAGTTGCATGATCATATATTTATGCATAAGAATTTTCTAGTATGAATATTCCTTATGAAATGTTTCTAACCATACAAATGCATTTGACTTGTAGGGAAAGATCGCATACATAATCACCTAAAAGCAAAGAAGGATGAGAATTTTTCCAAAGAACAAGTGACAACAGTTCAAGATGAATAACAATATGATGATTGCAGCAACATCATTGATGAGAACCTTCCAGCCATGAAGAAGTAACCAAGAAGAAAGGGAAGGACAGTTCAAGAAGAATGATGTCTAGGATGTAGTATCGATACATGAAGGGAAGTTCGTAGTTCCATCATGCAGTAGATGGAAACATCATGAGATACAAGGCAGATTCGTAGCATGAGGCTTCTCATGAAAAGAAGGCATATACTACGAAGAGGGATTTGCAACCAGTAGGAATTGAGACAAGATTGATGAATATTTGAACGTTTGCTACAAGGTTGAAGATGAAATCCTATAGAGGATCTTGTTATCCAATGACCCTAGATGGATACATAGAATATTAGTAGAGAGGAAGCTACTTCTCACTCCAATACAGATTGTTTTAGTGCATAGAGTACGAAAGATAGAGGGATAATGATGCTTTGCTTCAGAGGGAATGACTGTAGAAGATCCTAAGGTTTGACATGGTACGTCAGGATGGATAGATTTCTGATGACTCTTGGCTTTACTGAGAGTAAAGTGGAATCCAACCTTTGCTTCAAGGTTGAAGACAGAACACTAGTGATGCTCCTATTATATGTTGATGACTTGTTCCTGATAGAACTCATTAAATTTGTAATAAGGAGACTTGTTGCCGAGTTCGAGATGAAGGACTTGGATATGATGGCATGGAGGTGTGGCAGAATATCCCTGGGACAAGGGAAATATGCAATAGAGATCCCAAAGAGGTTTAGGATGATGGACTGCAAGGCCATGACCACACCTATGGCATCGAACCTGAAGCTATTGAGTGTTGCTTCATTAGATTCAGTTGATGCCACGATGTATCATTAGATGATTTATTCCTTGATGTTCCTGACAGATACAAGACCCGATATTTGCTTTCCTGTGAACACTTTGAGAAATGTTCACTTGATGTTTGCAAAGGGTACAGTCGATTATGGGCTCAAGTATGATACGAATAAAAATATTAACCTGGATGGTTATGTGGATTCGTATTAGGAAGGTAGTGCCATTGATAGGAAGAGCACCTCGAGGTGCTACTTCAGTATGAGATCAGGTGTGATCTCTTGGTTTGGCAGGATGGAGTCCTGCATGGCACTGAGTAAAGTCGAGGCAAAAGATGTCGCCACTTTCTATTTGGGAGGTAGTATGTTTCTTTTGAAAAATACTATTTGATTTGATTGATCTGACTTGCATTTTTGGTATGATGCAGAGAGGAGTAGTGAAGCTCTAGTTTGTGGTCCAGATCGAGATCTCTCGAAAGAGGGAGTTCTAGCATAGCTGATGAGACAGGTTGTATGAGCATAAATCCTGGTGAAGCTCATAAGCTTATTAGACATAAATGGTCCTATAGGTTGTCCTCAGATGTAATATGTCCTAGAGAATCTCGCGGGTTATCTGTTATACACCTGAATGGCACCTCTCCGTCCGAGTGTTGACATCCCTTAGGTTGGCACACAAAAGGACACTTATGGATAGAGGTTTTCCCAAAACACTATAGCTTGGCTTATGATGAAATACATTCCCTATATACCCAGCTAGTTACTTTGCTATTTTACCATGTTGAGATGTATTCGCGACTATTCTTTTATACAACTCGCAAGTTATTCGCGAGTCCCAACTGATGCAAGTCACGAATCCTTGTATTCGTGGGTTGCCCTTATGATTAGTCGTGAATCATTCACGGGTTGTTCTACTAAATACCCTCGAATGTGTCTCTTAACATTAAAACATAAAAACACGTGCTAATGGGAGATTAGTTAACCTATTTAACTTAATTTCCTTAACTGCTACAACTTCCCCAACCTTCGAGAACTGCCTTATTTCACCCATATAAATACAGGCCTTGGGGAGGGTGTTGGATATATACACTTGGAGAGCAAAGTTATACTGGTGGATTGTTGACAGAAGTCTTTGGAGCAGTGAAACTTTGAATCCTTTGGTTGCAGGGGATTTCTTGTCTCAGACGTTGGGTTGTAACCTTAAACTCTTTCCATTATTGATAATAAAGAGATTACTTCTTCCATATGTGTTTCATGTCTTGTGGTTTGATAAATGTTTATATTTCAGTATGATATGTGTTTTATCTAACTTGCTTATATGTACATGAATCATCTTGTATCTGGAAGAATGTTTCTTGACAGGTGAAAGAGGAGTAATCTTGAAGACATTGGAAGTGGAACAGAGAGGAAGAGGATAGCAAGGATTGACCTTCGTTTAACAAGTAAGTCCTTCTAACCCTCCTATTTCCTATTCTGTACTTTAGAATTCAATTGTCTGCAAGTAATTGAGTATGTTGGTAACCCCAGACCTATGGTTATTAGGTGCATAATCCTGTACAACAGAACTGGTGACTCTGCTGGGGAAGTCCATCACTACGGTTGTCGATAGGACTGATCCTTGGGTCCTCCCAACTCCCCATGAACCAGAAGTGCCCTTATTGGCAGTGGAGGTAGCTTATCAAGCCATCACTGAAGCCACTGTTGATCCCATTGCAGATCCTCTAACAGTCTCAGACGATCTGGAAGAAGTTTATTTGCCTGCATGGGAAGAAAACTCTTTGCATTCCATAGATTGCTTAGATACCGTTTTACCTTCCAATGAAGCTATTATGGAGGCCATGAGTGGACGTGATAAGATTTGTGAGGATCTTCATCATCGATCCTATTTTCTTCCATATCTAAGCAAGATAGAAAACCAAGAGTTTAAAGTGAGACTGTCAGAATATATTGAGGTACCTATCAACCCTTTGCCTAGGGAAGGGGTGTTTGCTGAGGGGAATATGGAAAAAAATTCCGCCACTATACCTATCAATATCTCTATGAACCCAGATGTCATGGAAAACATCTATATAGGTGCAAACTGCTCTCCGGAGGAGATTTCCATCCACACTTCCCTTTTCAAGGAATTCTGCGATATCTTTGCCTAGTCATATGAGGAGATTCCAGGCATTGATCCATCTATTGTTCAACATGAAATCCGAACCTATCCTGATGCCAAGCCGGTTCGATAGAAATTAAGACCCGTGAACCCGCGTAAAGCGGCGGCTGTAAAGGCAGAAGTTGAAAAGCTGTTGAAAGCTGGTTTTATATATCCCATAGCTTTGACTGAATGGGTGTCCAACCCTGTTCCTGTTGATAAAAACAAAGGGACTATTCACGTTTGTATAAACTTTAGAGACCTTAATAAAGCCTTTCCTAAGGACAACTACCCCACACCATTTATAGACCAGATCATAGATGCATGTGCGGGGAGTGAGGTGTTTTCGTTTATGGATGGTTTCTCTGGCTACAATCAAATCCAAATCAAATCGGAAGACCAGCATAAAACTACTTTCATTTTTCCTTGGGGTACATTCGCATATAGAAAAATTCCCTTTGGATTGAAAAATGCTGGGGCTACCTTTCAACGGGCTATGAAATTTTCTTTTCATGACATAAAAGCCATTGTCGAACCATACCTTGATGGTCTGCCTGCACATTCTCGCAAGAGGATCCAACATCCAGATCATTTATGGTTAATTTTTGAACGATGCAGATATTATAAAATTCACTTGAATCCCCACAAGTGTGTATTCTGCGTTGAGTCAGGAATATTACTCGGATTCATTGTCTCTAGTAGAGGCATTCAAGTGGATCCATTGAAAGTTGAGGCCATTGTAAATCTGCCTCCTCCTCGTTCTCTTAGGCAACTTCAAATCCTGCAAGGAAAGTCTAACTTTCTTCGATGTTTTATCGTTAATTATGCCAAGATCACTAAAGGTTTCATGCGCTTGCTTAAACAAGACACTCCATTTATATGGGATGAAACCGCACAACTTGTGTTCAAGGCATTGAAAAAAGCTTTGTTGTCGGCTCCTTTGCTACGTCCACCAGATTATTCTAGGGATTTCATATTATATCTAGCCGTGTCGGAGTCGACCATTGGGGTAGTTCTAGTCAAGGAGGACGACAAGCTTGTTGAGCATGTTGTTTATTATCTTAGCCATGCTTTGGCCAGACCTGAGCTTAGATACTCACACGTCGATAAGTTAGCCTTATCAGCTGTTTATGCTGTTCAAAGGTTGTGCCACTACATTTTATTGAGGACCACAATAGTAGTGGCAGATGTGAATCTGTTCCAATATGTTTTATCCTGACGGATCGTTGGGGGAAAATTTAACAAGTGGATAGTCATTCTCCAAGATTTTGACTTGGATTTCCAATCCCCTAAGTCTAAAAAGTCCTTAGTTTTTTCTGAGCTAATAGCAGAATTTCCCACTGAAGAGAATGTAGTGGTTGAGGATGACTCATTCCCAGAGGAGCACATCTTCCTGATATCTACCTCTGATCCTTGGTACGGGTAAATTCTTATATATCTCCAGACTTTGAAGTATCCTGCCACTTACTCTAGGGAGGAACGACGTAAGTTACACCTTCATGCCAATAACTACCTCATTATAGGAGATACATTATATCAACGAGGGGTAGATTTTGTCTTGCGTCACTGCCTTACTCATGAGGAAGTGGAGATTGTCCTAAATGATTCCCATAGTGGAGCGTGCAGGGGTCATTTATCTGGGTCAGCAACGGCCCAGAATATATTGCGTGCCGATTATTTCTGGCCCATGATCTTCAAAGATTGTGTGGAAGCAGTGAAGCATTGTCATCCATGTCAGCTTTACACCATAAAAATGTGGTTACATCCTACTCTGTTATTTCCTATTGTCTCGGTAGGCCCCTTTATGAAATGGGGGATCGATTACATGACGTGCAACCCAATCTCAGCTGGAGGGCACAAATACATCATTGTCGCTGTTGACTATTTTATGAAATGGGCAGAGGCAATGTCTACTTTCAAAGACAACGGGGAAACAGTAGCTTTCTTTGTTTTCAATTAGATTATTGCGTGGTTTGGTATTCCCAAAGTGATTGTCACTGACCATGGCAATAATTTTCAAAATAATATGATGACAAAACTGACTACAATGCTTGGATTTAAACAAGAACATTCTTATCCATATTATCCGCAAGCAAATGGTCAGGTCGAGGCTGTTAACAAGACATTAAAAACTATCCTTAAACAGACAATTGATGCAGCCCGTTCTAATTGGCACATCATGTTATATCCTACTCTTTGGGCTTACAGAACTAATGTAAAGACTACCATGAGTTATTCCCCTTTCCAACTTGTTCACGGGGTGGAAGCAGTTACTCCGATTGAATGCGAAATCCCGTCTTTGAAAATAGCCATTCATGTGTTACCTGATATGACTGAGCTTGAAGAACGTCTAGTACATTTAGAACACCTTGATGAGCAATTTAGAGATGCGTTGACTATGAATCAGGCTCATAAAAATAGGGTTAAACCTCAATATGATAAAACAGTCAAACCTAGGGTTTTCTCTGAAGGGGAACTTGTCTTTCTTTGGGACCAAGATAAAGAACCCCTGGGGGCAGGAAAATTCAAGGCTATGTGGTTAGGACCCTATGTCATGTTGAAGGTATTAATTAAGGGCTCATATGAATTAGTGGATTATGATGGGAATAAGCTTCCTGAGCCTAGAAATGGGCTCTACCTGAAGAAGTACTACGCTTAGGCTTAGCACTTTTTCTTGTAATTTAGTATGTGTATTTTTTATGTACATTAGGTTGTCAGTTTTGTTTTTTATATTATCTGTTGGTTGTTGTAGATGTCTTCCGAGATGTATATAGGTTTCGCTGATGGCGCCAGTCGTCACACTTGTAACCTGGCTTCAGTAGCATGGGTTATCTATTCTCCCTCAGGACAGCTTGTTGCTGCGGGTGGCGCTTGTCTTGGTCCTGCTTCTAATAATGTTGTTGAGTATAGGGCTGTCATTGAGCTCCTATGGGATGATTTGTCACGTGGCATCACCCAGCTTAAATTCCATTTGGATTCTCAGTTGGTAGTTTCCCAGCTCAATAGAGCTTATCAGGTATGAAATCCTATCTTGTTACGTCAGTTTATGCAAATTCGTTTACTCGAAAGACATTTTGAAGTTATTACTTTCAATCATATTCCATGAAACCAAAATTCATTGACTGATGCATATGCTAATTATATTTTGGATTGGCATCTCATGCACATTTCATAAAAATATACAGCAAACATATAAAAAGCACTTGTAAATAAGCCGACAACCAAACATCAATATATATATCTATAAAATATCTTTCTGTAGATAGATCGAGTCTGATTCGTAGATCCAGTCATATACAAAATATACAAAAATGTGGATCATCATCCATCAAAATTCCCTAGGTCTAAGCTGGACCGCCCTGGCCACTAGGACCACCTTGGTCCCCATGATATCTATGCACCCTGGCTTCCTTAGTCTCCTCGGCCTCGGAAGCCTCCACCACATCTCTATATACAAGTACTGCTCTAGCTACTCGCCTAAATAGACGTAGCCAAATTGTTGGAACCCCTACTACAATTTCCTGCATGGCTGTAGGTATATGCTCAATCTGTATCGTAGGTACTCGCTGGGTCAACCTGGCCAGCTTCCCCTCTAGTACCCGGATCAATCCTGGGTCTCCCCCTACAACCGGACGCACGAACATACGAGGGTACCTTTCAGGGCGGACTGGTCCAATATCTGCATTTTGACATAAGAATAGGATTAAGACTTGTACATATGTATATATTCTATCATTGGAAAATTCATAAAAAATTGAAAATGATAAAAAATTAAAAATTACTTACCCATCTCGCCCCATATTCCTCCTGGAGGGAGGACAAGGTTGGGATCACCTCGAAAATCCATCCAGCCATATTGAAACTGCTCCAGCGTTGGCAGCTATCATTCCCACCATGTATAAAAGTCATCATCATAAACGTTGTGTACTATGTCTCCTCCTCCTTGACGGAGGAAGATGTCTCCCCACCGACTCAGCCTTGGCTGATGTGGAGATCTGACCTATAGTGGTATAGCAGGGCTCATGGCTGGTACTCTCTCAAAGAAGAACGCCACTAGTATGCTTGAATAGCCAAAATTCTTGCGTCTTTTCCTTTTACAGTCGGATAGTTGTCTCTTCATGATGGGGAGCACTCCCGAGCACCAATCATAGAGAGCATCTCTAAAGCAGTCCACTGCCACCCTCATTTGATTCCTGGTGGCCATATGTAATCCTGTTGACCCTGGAAGTCTCACAATGGTACTAGCTAATACCTAGAGTGTGAAATCCTGGATGTCTGCTATAAGAACACTGCTACCCTTCTTCTGCGTACTCGGTCTACAGAATATGTCAACATAGTTTTGAACACTCAAGGGGTCCCCGCCCCGGCCAGTTCCCTCTAGATTCACTGGTGCCCCCCGTTGTGACAACCCGGCAATGAAATATATATCTTCCACGATAATCTCTAAGGTCTCACCTTGAAGATTGAACATCCCCATGTCATGATCCCAGTAATTGACCATGAATTCCAGTAAGCGGACATTTGATCGCATGGGCAATGTACAAAAGAATTTCAACAGCCCACATGTCCTCAATTCTTGGATGGTGGGCACACTTTGGAGTGCCGCATGATCCATTATTTCATGTTCTCTTTCTCTCCACTCCAGCACCATATTTTTCCTGGAAAATACAAGTACTTGAGTTTAGTATTCCATAATAAAATTTTGAAAATCTTGCATATTTTTAAATTTTTTCCCTATCACGCAGCATTCGCGACTATTCATTGGGGTAGGTCGCGGATCATTCGCGGCTATCTAGTTAGACAACCCACGAATGAAACGTGTATTCGTGACTCTTACGCTTAGCAACCCACGAATGCGCTTTGCAATAGTTTGGGATGATGAAATATACTGAATTCGACATTAAATTTAATATTTGTTTGGATCAAATTGACGGGTTTAGGGTGTAGATTTACCTGAAGCTGACGGATTCCAATTCTAACGGTCCAATTGTCCACAGTGATTGATCAAAGGTAGAGGGTAAACTTTCCTTTTTGGTTCAAAAAGTTCAAATGGTGAGAAATGTTTTAATTTTCAAGCTATTTATAGAAATAATATTTCATAAAGTGGGTCTTTTTATATAGTTTGAAATGTCAATTCACTAATATCACCCTTTTTGTGCCTTGGAACATGTTTATCCACTTTTACAAAGTGTTGTTGCTTCTATAGGGTGGTTTTCGCTATTTCCAACACATGTTGGCATCTTATCACTCCACATTAACCTTAGTATGCAACATTTCGCCACGGACTATGGTATTCTAAACCATTAGTCCCTTGCCTCTACCATTGTTCTTCCGTGGCTAGGCTCCTTATTTCATGAGTATCATCTTTATATGCCTCATACCATTACTGTTTCAGGCCCAAGGGTTTCCTCATAGCTATTTTTCATGCCAACTAGAGATTCTTATGAATCTCTTTTTACAAGCTATCCCTTTATAGGACTCCCCGCCCTTATGGAGTTTCTTTAGGCCCAGGTCTGACTCCTTCAAAACAGACTTGACTGCCGATTTATCTGATCCGTTCAAGCTCGTTAATAATATGTGAATGGGCATCCGCATTGGTGGTAGGTTATCTCTTTCTCGGACCATGCGGAATAATACGAGAAAGGATCACTCTCTTTTCTTTTGAATTGAGAAGAGTATTCTCAAGTATAGGTTTATCACTTTTCCGGACCTGAGGGACTAAATTTATGGAAAAGGAACACCCGGTTTGAGCTTAGTTTTCTCTTTTTCATGCTCTGGACCCAAACATGAAAAATATTCCCAGTGTACTTTGTGTCTTTGTCATGCTCGTTAAACACTAAAGAAAAAAGCAACGAGTTTATTGTTGTAAGCCCCATTTCTCGTAACCAAATGGATCTTTCTGAGTGATCTTGCTTTCCTTCACACTCGTAAAACTCAAGCTATTCTATGTTGTTCTAGAAGGAGCGTTGGGTAGGTGGTAATTTAACCTTTTTCGAACCTCCCTGACTAAGTACGAAAAAGTTGCACCTTTTCTTCTTCGGAAGTTTAGAGAGTTCTTCTATGGTTTGTTTTTTACTTTTTCGGCCTCAGGAGACTAAATTGGATGAAAAAGGACCCCCCTGGAGTCTTCTTTGGCATTTTCAGACTCTCTAAATGTGAAAACACCGGTTGATCATGTACTAGTTCGGGCTCATTAAATCCACGAATCAGTGACACTCTCAAGCATTATTTTCCCATCTCTTCAAGCTTGTTAAAAAATGAAGAGGGAACCGAGTTTACTTTCCCGGACTCGTTAAAACTTAACAAGGAAGGTAAGGAAGAAGTTTTCTTTTGTTTTCAGTAATGGCAGCATGTCATCCTTGAACATAGCACTCTTTGCTTTCCGATATCCATGTTTCAGTGTGTACTTGTGTTCAGCTATCACTTTGAGTTTCTTACTCCTCCTCTTGTCCATTATACGTGGGGAATATGATCATGTCTCCTACATGACAGATAAGTCTAGTTGTTCTATCTATCCGTTATACGTTGCCTTGGGTCATCTCTGTGTTGTGCTCACTATTCAAGGAATCTACCCAATGTCTGATCTATAACCTGATCCCATCATTGTTATATCTGTTATCTATTTGTGTCTACCTTCTTTTGCCCAGTTCCTATTCACTCTTGTGATCCGTTGGAGGATCTGTTTCCTTCCTTATCACATCATGGTTCTGTTTTCAGTACTTCCTGATGGCGAATACCTAGAGTTTGACGATCGTACCTCAGGATTCACTTTCATTATTGGTGAATTCCTTTGCTTCAATTGTTAATTATCATCTATTGGTTGACAAACTGTTGAATCCTTTCCATGTTCGACTTCAGCTTACCCTTATTCACATGGCTTGGATTGTACTGGTTCTTTGGGATCTTTTATGAAGACCTTAGTTCACACTTATGGACTAAGTTGCACAAGATTATGTTCGATCAATCTACATAGCTTCCAGATCTTTGAAGACTCATCATTATTGTATATTGTGGCTTTGATCCACCTTTGTAATATACGTGGTTTTATACCCGTATCATATGATGTACTCAACTATTGTAAAGGAGCTAGTGTTTCAGTAAATTGAACATAGCATCCTCAGATGTAACTTTGTATATGACATTACTATGTATTTGTTTCAGGTATTCTCTCTGCTCCATTGGATTTCTGAGTTTCTACAGAGCTAAAGACTATAATGTATTTCAGCCATCGTTCCCCTCTGACCTCACACATTAAGGGGCATCTGTTATACACCTGAATGGCACCTCTCCGTCCGAGTGCTGACATCCCTTAGGTTGGCACACAAAAGGACACTTATGGATAGAGGTTTGCCCAAAACACTATAGCTTGGCTTATGATGAAATACATTCCCTATATACCCAGCTGGTTACTTTGCTATTTTACCATGTTGAGATGTATTCATGACTATTATTTTATACAACTCATGAGTCATTCGTGAGTCCCAATTGATGCAAGACGCGAATCCTTGTATTCGCGGGTTTCCCTTATGATTAGTCGCAAATCATTCGTGGGTTGCTCTACTACATACCCGAGAATGTTTCTCTTAACATTAAAACATAAAAACATGCTCTAATGGGATATTAGTTAACCTATTTAACTTAATTTCCTTAACTGCTACAACTTCCCCAACCTTCGAGAACTGCCTTATTTCACCCATATAAATATAGGCCTTGGGGAGGGTGTTGGATATATACACTTGGAGAGCAAAGTTATGCTGGTGGATTGTTGACAGAAGTCTTTGGAGCAGTAAAAATCAGAATCCTTTGGTTGTAGAGGAGTTCTTGTCTCGGACGTTGGGTTGTAACCTTAAACTCTTTCCATTATTGATAATAAAGAGATTACTTCTTCCATATGTGTTTCATGTCTTGTGGTTTGATAAATGTTTATATTTCAGTATGATATGTGTTTTATCTAACCTACTTATATGTACATGAATCATCTTGTATCTAGAAGAGTGTTTCTTGACAGGTGAAAGAGGAACAATCTTGAAGACTTTAGAAGTGGAACAGAGAGGAAGAGGATAGCAAGGATCGACCTTCGTTTAACAAGTAAGTCCTTCTAACCCTCCTATTTCCTATTCTGTACTTTAGAAGTCAATTGTCTGCAAGTAATTGAGTATGTTGGTAACCCCAGACCTATGGTTATTAGGTGCATAATCCTATACAACATTATCCTTGGACATAATCAGCCCTGATGTGATTCTATGATAGAAATAGCCAGAGTGAAGATTGAGTACTTCAGGGAGAAGCTTATTCCCATCGAAATCTATCAATTCATATGCGCCTTTATTTAGTACTTTCAACATGAAATAAGGTCCTAACAACATAGACCTGAAATTTCCTTCCCCCACGAGTTCCTTGTCTTGGTACCAGAGCAAAATGAGTTCCCCCTCAGAGAAAATTCGAGGCTTGACCGATTTATCATATTGGATTTTGACCCTATTTTTATGAGCTTGGTTTGCTATCAGTGCATCTCTATGCTGTTCATCAAGGTGTTCTAAATGTAATAGACGTTCTTCAAGCTTAGTCATATCTGGTAACACATGAATAGGAATTTTTAAAGACGGGATTTCACATTCAATCGAGGTAACAAATTCCACTCCATGGACGAGTTCGAAGGGATAGAAACCCGTAGCAGTTTTTACATTGGTTCGATACGCTTAAAGAGAAGGGTACATCATGATATGCTAGTTTGAATGGGTTGCATTAATAGTACATTTGAGGATAGTTTTCAAAGTTTTATTAACAGCGTCGACCTAACCATTGGCTTGAGGATGGAATGAGGATGAATGTTCTTGTCTAAATCCTAGAATAGTGGTCAGTTTCGTCATCATGCTATTTTGAAAATGACTGCCATGGTCACTGACAATCACCTTAGGTATACCAAATCATGCTATAATTTGATTGAACAAAAAAAAGGATGCGGTTTCCCCATCAGCTCTAAAGGTGGGCATTTCCTCTACCCATTTTGTAAAATAATCCATAGCGACAATGATATATTTGTGCCCCCAGCCGAGGCTGGGTTACATGTCACGTAATCAATCCCCCACTTCATGAAGGGGCCCATCGAGATAATGGGAAATAAAGGAGTGGGATGTGACCACGTTTTTATGGTATAAAGCTGGCAAGGATGATAGCGCTTCACTGATTCCACACAATCTTTAAAGATTGTGGGCTAGAAATAACCGACACATAATATCTTTTGGGCCGTTTCTAACCTAGATAAATGACCCTCACACGCTCCACTATGGGCATCATTTAGGACAATCTCCGCTTCCTCATGGGTAAGACATCAACGCAAAATGGAATCTACCCCCCTACGGTATAAAGTATCTTCTATGATGAGGTAGTTCTTTGCATGTAGGCATAGTTTACGTCGTTCCTCCCGCGAGAAAGCTGCAAAATACTTCAAAGTATGGAGATAGATAAGTATATGTCTAAACCAGGGGTCATAGGTGGATATCAAGAAGATACGCTCATCTAGCAATGAGTCTTCTTCAATGAGTACATTTTCTTCTGCTGGAAATTTTGAAATAAGCTCGGCAAAAACTAAGGATTTTTTGGATTTGGCAAAATGAAAATCCAAGTCAAACTCTTGGAGAATGACTATCCATTTGTTGAATTTTCCTCCAACTATCCATCAGGACAAAACATATTGAAAAGGATTGACATCTGCCACTACCATTGTAGTCCTTAGTAAGATGTAGTGACATAACCTCTGAACAGCATAAACAGTTGCTAAAGCCAACTTCTCGACATGGGAGTACCTTAGTTCAGGTCTACCTAAAGCATGGCTAACATAGTAAATGACATGCTCTTAGAGCTTATCATCCTCCTAGACTAGGACTACACCTATGGTCAACTCAGACGCGGCTAGATACAATATAAAATCCCTAGAGTGATCTGGCGGATGCAATAATGGTGCCGACAACAAAGATTTTTTCAATGCCTCGAATGCAAGTTGTGTAGTTTCATCCCATACAAATCGGGTGTCCTGTTTTAATAGGCGCATGAAACCCTTAGTAATCTTGACATAGTTTACAATGAAATGTCGAAGGAAATTGGACTTTCCCTATAGGCTCTGAAGTTTCCTGATAGAACGAAGAGGAGGTAGATTTACAATGGCCTCAACTTTTAACAGATCCACCCGAATGCCTCTATTAGAAACAATGAATCTGAGTAGTCTCCCTAACTCGACATAGAACAGACACTTTTGGGGATTCAAGCGGATTTTATAGTATCTGCATCATTCAAATATCAAACGTAAGTGATCTAGATGGTCAATCCTCTTACGAGAATGTGCAAGCAGATCATCAGGGTAGGGTTCGACAATGGCTTTAATATCATGAAAGGAAAAATTCATTGACCACTGAAAGGTTGCCCTAGCATTTTTCAATCCAAAGGGCATTTTTTTGTACGCGAAGGTACCCCAAGGACAAATGAAAGTAGTTTTATGTTGGTCTTCCAGTTTTATTTGAATTTGATTATATTTGGAGAAACCATCCATAAACAAAAAGACTTCACTTCCTACGCAAGAATCAATAATTTGATCTATAAATGGTGTGGGATAGTTGTCCTTAGGACAGGATTTGTTTAAATATCTGAAATCTGTACAGATGCGTATGGTCCCTTGCTTCTTATCAACAGGAATAGGGTTGTATACCCATTTCGTCAAAGCTATGGGATAAATATAACCACCTTTCAACAGTTTTTCCACTTCAGCCTTCACTGCCGCCACTTTATGTGGGTTAGCAGGTCTCAACTTTTGTCGAACCGTTTTAGCGTCAAGGTATGTTCGGATCTCATGCTTGGCTATAGATGGATTGATTCCTGGCATATCCTCATATCACCAGGAAAAAATGTCACGAAATTCCTTAAATAAGGCGGTATAGATGGCAATATTCTCAGGAGAGCAGTTTGCACCGATATGTACATTTTCCACAATATCATGATTTACAGAGATGTTGATAGGGATGGTAGCAGAAATATTTGCCATATTCCCCTCAACAAACATTCCTTCCCTGGGTAAGGGATTAACAGGCGTATCAACATCATCTGTCAGTCTCACATGAAACTCTTGATTCTCTATCCTGCTTAGCTCTGGAAGAAAATAGGATCAATGGTGAAGATCTTCATAGATCTTATCTCGTTTGCACATGGCTTCCAAAATGGCTTCATTAGAAGTTAAAACCATATCTAAACAATATGTCGAATTCAAAGTGTTTTCTGCCCAAGCAGGAAAATAGACTTCTTCCAATTCCTCTGAGACTGAGAGTGGAACCGTAGTGGGATCAACAGTGGTTTATGTGATAGCTTGGTAAGCAAATTCCACTGCCAATAGGGGCACTTCAGGTTCATGGTGGGTAGGGAGAACGCAAGGATCAGACCTATCAACAACCATAGTAATGGACTTTCCGACACTAGTAGAACCTATATAATTAATAGGAGCTGGAAGATCGAATGTGCTCACCAATGATGCATACACTCTATCCCCTAACCTCTTTGTAGTAGGTTTAACCTGATCAACCAATGGCATAGTGGACTCACTAGACTCCATGTGGTCTTTTCGAGTGAAACTGAGTTGGTCAATAGTAACCAACTTCCCTTCGTGTGGAAACACTACCACTTGAAAGACGGTCGATGCAATAGTAGACATGGCGTAAGTCCAGCTTTTTCCCAAGAGAAAATTATATTCCTAAGGTGCATCAATCACCTCTACCTCAATAGACACTGCTTTCCCTGCCAGCTTAATTTCAAAAGCCGGTAGGATACCATGCGGATGAAATGACCTTCCGTCGAAAGCAGTAAGCAGGGTGTTTGACGGGACCAGCTCTGGGAATCCAAGAGCTTTCCAACATGACAAGGACATAACACATGTAGAAGCACCCTCGTTGACAACTTCCCTTCCAATGGTCTTTCCACCATGGCTGGCATCTATTGATAAGGGTACATGGTAAGGTAGGTGAATTTTGACATCAGACAAGTGAAATTTCACCATGAGACTCGATGAATCCATGCTGCCTAAGGCTGCTAAGAGTGCATCCCATTGAGCAAGAAAAATTTTTAACACCTCTAAAGCTGACATTGCATAAGGTGTCTAGGATAAGTCTTCAACCACGGAGTAGTTGGATGCATCCCTAGCATTAGGATTATGCAAGGTCTTCTTAAAGACACCTTTTGGTATCTTGGGCATAGTTTCGGTAGGTTTCTCAATCGTGAGAGGGTTAGAAGTTTCACCTATAGACTTACCCTTCTCAGAGGTCTCTTTTTCAAATTTCTTATTCCTGTTCTATAGCAAAGTTGAAGATCTAACCGTGTTGATATAATTGGGGTTGGGGGAATTTGGAGTGCCCCCTGCTACATTTGAAGCTGAAGCAGAATTCTGCCCTTGGGGAAATAGATCCTTCAGGACAGCCGGTAATTGAGCTTTTAACAACTTCTGAGCCTGTTCCATAAGGGGACAAAGATGGGTGAGGTGATATTCATGGCACAACTTACATGGGAATTTCACCTTTTTCTTTTCTTTCTTTCCCCCATCAGCATTGTTTGCGGGTTTATGCTTGTTTTGATTTCCCTCCCCTTTCTTTCCTCTCTTCTTTTTCCCATCAGGCTACTGATTTCCCTTTTGAGAGGTCTGTACAAAAACATTTTCATTTTGGGGTGAGTGGGTAGCCTTTGCTGCCTCCACCGCAGAATGTTTGACGGACAGCTGATGGAGCTGTTTGGACAAAGATTCTACAGTGGGAGAATTAACAGAACCAACCACACCATCGGCATGGAGTCTAGGCTTAGGTTTCTCTACATCGTGTGTTGGCCTCGGTGCCTTAGGGATAATCTCATACAAGATCCTAGACTGAGAATATATCAGATCTAGTTCCTGGGCCCTAAGTGTTATACACCAGAATGGCACCTCTCCGTCCGAGTGCCGACTTTCCTTATGTCGGCGCACAAAAGGACACTTATGGATTGAGGTTTGCCTAGAATACTATAGCTTGGATTTTATGGAATACATTTCTGCCTTTGTCTCTGCCTGTGACCACTTTCCCATGATTTCGTCGCATGTCGGCACCTCATGGAAGTCACTGTAAAAACACCTATCTTGGAGGACCCGTATCTTGAGTTCTGTAACTCCGTTTGACCTCATTTTTGCACCGTTAGAAAGGTATTTCAGTTAGCTAAAACTTTCTAGAAGACACCAAAGTCTGAAAATGCCCAGAAATATCCTAAAAATGCGTTTTTTGTACATTCGCGATTTTCCTTAAGGAAAACCCACGAATGTGCCTCTTAGCATTTAAAATATTAAAACATGAGTTAATTGGAGATTAGTTGATTCATTTAACTTAATTTCCTTAACTGCTGTAACTTCTCCAACCTTCAAAACTACCTTATTTCACCCATATAAATAGAGGTAGGGAGGTCCATGGGAGGGGACTTGGATTTTATGCATTTTTATGCTGGAGGAATCGGGACTCTCTTTGCCTACACCTTTGCCCTGGAGGTCTTCCCTTGTGTTGCAGAGCTTGGAGGCTGAGTTCTTTGGAGAAGAGAAG
>LPNX010582787.1:85093-124190 GCA_001517045.1 Pseudotsuga menziesii | reverse complement strand
GATCGGACGACCGGCAACGTCGGACGTGACCGCTCACGCGAGCCAGGTCGTCCGATCGGTGCAAATGGTCGGTTCACTAGTTTACTCCTTAATTAAGTAGTCATATTGTAATATCACAAATTTTACACTTCATGAGTAACAATATAACATTAACTATTTTATTATAATTAATTTCAAGTTGGAGCACACTTCATTAATATATCAAAAAAACTACTTAGACGTAGCTAGAATTTAAGTTATTTAATGAAAACAATTAATGTGACGGAAATGAATGATAATCAAGAAGAAGACCTAAAATTATGGACTTCACCTTCAAAGAATGCTTTGCAATTACATTAGTTATTAATCATAATTAATTAATTAGGAGTGATAAGAAGATCGCAATAATAAAAAATGACCAAATAAATGACCAATTGTCATGTGGTCATTTTTAGTCTAGATATCCCGTGACCAAATTTGGTCATTTATCTTGGTCGTTTTCAATTGGTTTTTATCCAGTGACCAAAATTGGTCATTTATCTTGGTCGTTTTCAATTGGTTTTTATCCAGTGACGAAAATTGGTCATTTATCTTGGTCTTTTTTAGTTAACTCACTTAAATTTATCAATTTTGGTCATTTATCCCTTGAAAAAAATTGTGGTGACCAAAACTTTTGGTCTCCTGGTCACTAATCTCTCATTTTCCACTAGTGTTTGCACCACAGGGTTTGACTTTCTGTCCTCCGTATTTTGACAAGATCCCTGTCTCATGCTCTCACTATGATTTTTTGGGCCATTTCCTAGAAGTCACCACAATTTGCATTCCATCATGTGAATCTCCATTTGTATGTATTACCATGTTCACGATCCATTCGCTCCATCCATACTGCACAGTTGGCCATTTTTTACTACCATCCATCATCCCGCAAAGGGAAACTAATAGTTTTATGCATTTGTTCCTCTCAACCATGTTCATAAGATAATCTCTTTCCATATATCAAACACTCCCCCCTTTCTCGATTGACCATTACAGAGTTTTTGTTAAGCTCTTTTCTGACTCCTAACAGAATGAAAATATCATCGAGCATGCTTTCTTCCTTTCACGCTCGTTAAAGTACTTGAAACGGTGTCTATGTAGCCTCGTCTATATCCATTTTTGGACTATATAGACCATGATAATAAAAGGACCACCTTGGCACATTCAATATAGGAATGTTTCCCTTTTCATCCTTTTACACTTTCTCAGGCATTGGGACCGATCTTTACGAAAAATCTCATCATGGGTTGTATTTAAGCTCTTTTCCAGCCTTCTAATCAAGAAATGATTTCCTAGAAAACTTGGTTTCATTCATGCTTGTAAAAGTATGTGAATTACCATCGAATCAATATAGATTTAACCTTTTTCCGGCTAGTTAGACTACAAACTGTAAAAAAGTATTCCCTCCCAAAAGGTTGAGAGAGCTCTCCTACGCACACTTTTATCCTTTTTTGAAATCAAGAGAGTACATACAAAAAACATACCACACTGGAGTCTTATTCATGTTTTCAAACTCTCTAAAAATGAAAACAACATCAAGCATTTACTTTCTTTAGCTCGTTAAAAATCCATGAGATCTTGTCATAATGGTGTCTTTTGGTGCCACCCTATATATTACAGTTTAGCATCTTTGCCTCATTGAGTCGCCTTTGTTTAGAGTATTCTACGATGACTCTTCCATGGATCCTGTGAGTATTCATGTTCCAGTTACCTCCCTCAGGATTTCCCATTTGCAGTTATCTTCTCAATATTACATCTATGACCCCTATCCCATGAGTCAGTTTGATTTGCTTCCATGTTAGCCCCATCATCATACTCTAAACAAAGGAATTTTTTGAGTCCTCTATATTCCCCTGCCCCTATTCCCCCATTCAGTCTGTCATTCCCTCGATTGTCCCACACCTTTGATTATCCCCCTCATCCTTCTTGTAAAGGAAACATTACTTCCTTACTTAGCTGCAGGTCTCCCTCTGTCAACATCAACAAATATATTCCAGAAGATAGACCTAGAGGTCTATGTATCCTGGTTTCATTCACCTTATTGATGATTTCCTTTGACCACTTGAGAGGATTCATTAGTGCCTCTCGGGGCATTTGTCTCTCATGTGCTCGACTTCAGCTACATCATCGCAATGTTGATATTTGTACAGGGTATTTGTCCTTGCATTATTTGATAGAAGACCCTGATTGTCACCTGACTCTAGCACATTGGTGAGTCTATTCGAGGACCAAGACAGGTTCATGTCCCTTGTGATTTCCGGATTGCATTGGAAACAATTTTCAGAAACCCCAGTGCAGTGCTTCCATGTATCTCTAGTATTGATGCGACATACTATACCACAAATATTCTATTTCCTAGTCATGGAATGCCTCCAGTTATGTACACTTCCATATTCAACAAAGCATTAGTTGTGAAGATATTGCATTCCAAGAAAATGCCATTGTTCATATGTATCAATTCTTCAGATAAGCATTGTATTCAACCTCTCATTGAGGCTACCATTATGTAGCATTGGTTGAATATATATTGATCAACTCCCATATTTCTTATCCTTGATTCCATTTCTTATTCATTTGACATTGTTACGAGCATGGGTATTCCCGCCTCGTCCATATACATGTCACATATTATATCTAGAGTCACCCATTGATGGGAACCATTAATAAAAAAACAAGATACACTCTAGTTCAAACGAGGAAGCGTCATCTCTCCATAGGTCTCTCTAGTCGCTCCACTATGCCCATGATCCTTTGAAGTCTCTCGACCATGCGATGAGCTCCTGCCCTAACACATCAGGGGGCAATCTGCTAATACAAAAAATTGCTCAGCTAGCTGTGCATGGACTAAACCACATACATACATCATTTTCCTACAATATTTCCCTTACTTTTGACCTTCACAATTGTATTTCAAGTCCAAAACATCATTATTTACTGTGGTTTACCTTCATTCTCTCCCAAAAAAGGGTCAAAAAATCCAAAAAGGGGCCAAAAAAACCCAAAAGTGGGCTAAAACCCTAAACGGAGCTTAAAACCCTAAATAGGTCCCAACCCTAAAAGAGACAAAAGGTAAAAAAACCTAAAAACATATTATAAAAACAGTTTGAAGGTCTCTATCAAAAGATTCTTACACCTTTTTCCATTATTTTATTCAGTGAATACGATGAGACACATTTTACTCTCAAAGTATTCACATCCCATTTTTTCCATCATCCCATTTTCATGCCATTACCACTTAGTATGTTGAGACATTATCCGTACCCACCTGAAAAAACCAGCCTGTAAAGAGGCGCATCATTTTCAAGATGGTCATGGTGGCCCACTTTCAAAAGAAAGAAGGTCTATCTTTCATGTATTTGTTTTTATTTAGTTTAGCCGTATATGTTTATTTATTTCATTTTACTCATCTCATTTATTAATGTAGCTTTCTTTCATGAATTGTACCTTACTGTCCCATTGACGTAAGGCTAGTGCTTTTGCAGGTAACAGGGGTGAGAACCCTGTTACAATGTTGATTGTTGGATATATTTCCATGATCTTATTCATATCTAAGGGGTTTTGAGGTACTTTTGGTGCTTTCAAGCTTCGGGCTTTGTTACCTTACCCATACGGTACATGTTGTCTACAACTATCTACATAAGCATTGATTATGTTACGGTGACCTTAGTTTCCTTACCTAGGTATTGCATGGGGGTGCTTGCAGAGTTTATTCTGTGAGTGTCCTGACCGATTTCAACATTTAGTAGGATTACAACATTGTGATCCTCCACCCCCTCCTCATAAGAGAGTTATACATTTTAGGAAGTCTTTTTTCACAAAAATTCCTATACCAATTTTACATAAGTACTACAATGGAGTCACCATAGTTCTCTCCATTCCCATCATATGGAGTAGGGGTAGGAGTCATTCATATTCCTCCTTCATCTACTATATGGTTCCTCGAACCCCGGTTTATACCGACCTAGATGGGGCTAGGTCTTTCCATACTACACGAGTGAATGTTTTAGACTTTATAGCCATCGAATGGAGATTTTCCCTTGGGAGGTCGAGTGTTGAGATTCATTTAGTTCCCGTAAGATCAGGTACTCTTAAGTTTGGCTTGCCAAACATCACTGCAAACCCTATTATTGGATTAGGGGAAAAGATAACCCCTTTCCTTTCTCATCAAGTCAAACGTTGTCATATTCCACCTTCTACTCCATTTGAAAGAAGGTCTTCACTTCCTTAATATGGTCTTAACACCAGTGTTAAGTCGCTTGGGGGTGGTAGTGGATACATGACCATTTTGTTTATATTTTACATTCCTTATTAGGTCCCATCGTCCACTGCACTAACTCCTTTGAATGCCATCCTTATGAAAAATCCTCCCTATGTCTCGCATGGCCCCTTGGGAAGATATGATCCATTTAACTATGTTTTTCCCTCTACATATGGTTACTTACCTCCTTAAATTCCTGGGGGTCAACCGATCTATCAGTCTTATAACTATGGTTATATGGTTTCTCCTTCTCAGGGAATATCTTAATACAAAATACTGGTGAAGCCTTATATGGGCCATGTGGGAGGAGGCTACTATGCTATCGGTCAAGTCCATTTCCATTATCAAAATCAACCCATTGTGAGCCAATATTTCTAGGGAGTGTGGAACCAAAGGGCACAACCTAGGCTCCCATTTTTAGCCACGGTGAATCTTCCTGACCAATCAAAGCTTATGAATGACCCATTGTGTCAGCATCCAATGTGGCTCCTTTTCCTAGCCAAATTTACTTTGGATATACAAAAGTTTTACCGTAAGAACAGAAAGGATATTGGTGATAATTTTACTACATTTCATTTTTGGTGCTCTTCAAACTCACTGAATAATGATTCTGTTCGACTACGACTACTTCAACACACCCTCATAGGTTCTGTAGTGAAATGGTATATAGAGTTTTCTAGGGGAACCTATCAAACCTTCAATGATTTAGACTTGGTCTTCCTCAACCTCTTTCAGCTATCAGTACCGACCTTTTGAGACATTTTAGAAAGATAATCCCACCCATATCTCTGGTCACATTCAAGAATGGTGTAGACGAAAGAGGTTGATTAAGGCCAACATTCAACCCAATTTTTTATTGGAATGGTTCTTGAATTCTTTATTACTATATAATGTGCAGGATGTCTCAACATCGGGAGTGACTACTTAGGAAAATGCTATCTTTAGAGACCAACAATTATATTTGATTTATGCTCAGTTTGGGATTCTTTATGAGATTATACATGATGCACCGTTGTCAAACACTGATCCTAAGTTCAAACCCATGCCACATGTCAATGGCATTGTTGGATCCGTAAGTACCAAATCTTTCAATCATGTTACAAATAAAATGAAGAATTTATCTATTAACTAGTCTGTATCTAGAAAATCTACCTCCTCATCCACTACCACCCAATCGATAGATGTACTTTCTGTGCAATCCTCGAACCAAAAGGGTAACCAGCAACCTGGGTGAAATAGAAAGAAGGGAAGAAATAACAAGCGGGGTGGGAATAGAAAGGAGAATCAAAACCATGACAAGAATGATGATAATGGTGGGGGGGAAGTAACCCAAGTGGAAGGTCAAATTCCCTTGGAAGCTTTGCCGAGGAGACCATCTCTCCTACTTGTGCCATCGAATTGAGGATGCCTCAAAGCTTATTGCATAGAGCCTAGCTATGTTGATTGATTCCCTTCCTCATAAGAAAAATATGGCTTCAAGGACCTCGAATACTGTAAGGAGTTCTGGTGGGAATCAAAACCTGCTATATGTGTAAGGTGGTTAGGGTTGTATAAACGTGATGTGAACAACCAATCTTGTGACTCGTTCAAGAGACTATTGCTTATCACAAGTCATGATGGGTAGAGAACCTCCACCTCCCAATATTTCTTTGCATATCAACAAGCCTAAAGTTATACCATGCATTAAAAAAAGGGTGTATTAAAGCATTAGGGGAAGAATCCTAATTCCTAAGCCTCCAATTATTATTCCATGATTGAGTATTTGGGCCAGAATCCTTGTGCCATGTCAATTCTTGAAGTACTTTAGACTTCTCCTTCACAAATGAGAGTGTTTTTAGTTTCTCTTGGGGTAGCTAACCTGAATGGATCCACTATGGTTATATTTCAGACCCATGATATCCATCCTCTCTTTCCTTACCATGTGGCTTTCGAAGTCCATGTGGAGTTTTTAAAAAACACCATTAAACACACATTTGTTGATGAAGGCTCTGCAACCTTCGTGATGTATTTGGATTATTGGAAAGGCTTGGGTTATTCCGTGTTGTCCAAATATATGACTATACTGGAATCATTTGATGGACCTTCAATTAGACTACATCACGTTATTCCCCGACTTCTAGTCTAGTTTGGATGGAATACCGTGTCGGTCAAAGTTGAGGTGGTTGATGCGGCCCTCGACTACAATATTTTGTTTGGATTAAAGTGGATTTATGCTATGATGGATATCATATCATCTACATCTTATTTCATGTGATTCCATACGAATATAGGATCATGACAATCGATCAACTGTCGTTTGATAATTCAAGTTCATCGGCATCATCAAGACCTACTATCCTGACCATTGATAATTCTCAGGTGACAACTGAGAATGTTGGTGTTGGAATGTATGCTTCATTAATGGGAAGTTTTAATATTTTGTCACCAATTTTAGAAATTAATACTACTCCTAGTGGTGTTACATCACCTTTGAGTTTGCTCCAATTTTGCACCACATATTTGGATGACCCATGGAATCTTCCTTCCTTGAGTACTTCGAACGAAGATACTAAACCTACTAGGGTAAAAATGTCATTTTCTACATTAGAGGCTGCTTATCAAGCCATACTTGATCTTACTATGGATCTTGGTCCTTCCCCTTCGTGGAAGGAAGAGGAGGATATTTTTGCACCACATACTTGGGAAGTTGTATCATAATGCTCACATGATTACCTTGATGGCACTTTTCCTTCGGATGAATCTATTCTCGAGGCCATGAATGGTCAAGAACAACCTTTCGAGGAGATGCATTATGGATCTTACTTCCTCTCGAAGCTCGAATGGATCGAGTGTGATGACTTTAGGATGACCTTAATAAATAATTTTTGTCATCCTAGGATCCCATTAGTCAATCATGGAATATATGTAGAAGGAAACATAGTGAATATATCTACAATTATTCCAATCAACATTTCTAAGATTCATAGTATATTTGAGAATGTTTATAGCAGTGCTAATTATTCACCGTCTGAAGTTAAAATGTACATCAATCTCTTCAAATAATTTTGTGATGTATCTTCTTGGTCATATGATGAAATTCCAAGTATCTATCCCCACATTGTTGAACATGAAATGAAAACTTATCCAAATACTAAACATGTTCAACAATGCTTACGTGCAATGAACCCTCCTCAAGTGTTTGCTCTTAAGTTTTGGATAGAAAGGTTCCTTAAAGTTGCACTTATATATTTGGTTCCCTTAATCGATGTCCATCCAACCCCGTTCCTGTCGATAAGAAGAAAGGGAGCATTTGTGTATGTACCGACTTTAGAGACCTGAATATGGCTTATCCAGAAGATAACTTTCCCACGCACTTCATTGATCAGATTTTGGATGAGTGTGTAGGAAGTGACATCTTTTCGTTTATGGATGACTTTTCAGAATACAATCACGTCCAGATCAAACTCGAGGATGAACATAAAACTTCATTTATATGTCCTTTTGGTACCTTCTCATACCGAAAAATGCCTTTCTACCTGAAAAAAAATGGAGCTACCTTTCACCAGGATATAACCTTCTCCTTTCACGACCTTAAACATATTATCGAATTTTGTCTAGATGATTTACCTTCTCACTCTCAGTTGAGAGTGTATCATCTGGATCATTTGCATTTGGTATTTGAAAGATGTCATCGTTATCAAATTTGGTTAAATCCTAACATGTGCATATCTTTTGTTAGGGATGGTTGGTTATTGGGATTCATTGTCTCTAAGGACAATATTAGGATTGATTCACCAAATTTTGATGCAATAGTATGATTGTATGTCCCGTGCGCAATTACACACCCTTAGAGTCTCCAAGGGATGGTAATTTCTTATGTCAATTTGTTGTCAATTATGCTAGTTTGACCAAGGGATTTATGCACTTGTTGAAGAAGGACACTCCATTCTTGTGGAATCAGAAAGCATAAGAGTCCTTTGACGCTCGTAAGAAATCCTTAACATCGACCCCCATACATAGTCCACCTGATTATTATAGGGACTTCTTGTTCTATGTTTCTGCATGTCTAGAGATGATTGGCATGGTTCAAGATAAAGAAGATGATGAGCTCCATGAGCATGTCATTTATTATCTTAGCTGAAATCTTAATGATGCAGAACCTTGATGTAGTCATGTTGAGAAATTAGCCTTAGCAATCGTCCATGCAGTCCAACATTTGAGACATTATATCTTTCTATGCCAAACAATGGTTATATCCCATATCAATCCATTTCAATTTGTCTTGAATAGGTGGATGATAGGGGTGATCATAATAAATGGATTGTTATTTTGTAAGAATTCGACCTCGGATTTGTTTTGGAGAAATTGAAGATCTCGTTAGGTTTTGTTGAGCTAATGATATATCTCCCTAGTGTGGGTGAACATATGATTTATGAAGATCATTTATGGATGAACACTTTTTTCTCATTTCATCTACAAAACCTTGGTATGGAAATATTATATGTTATCTTTAGACTTTGAAGGCTGCCCTTAATATCTTAAAGGATGAACATCGATGCTTGTGTCATAGCTCTAAGAACTCTCTCATTATTGATAAAACTATGTATCTTCATTGGGTAGAATCGATTTTGCATCGTTTTTTGACGCACGAAGAGGCTGAGGGTGTGCTTAATGATAGCCATGGTAGATTGTATGGTTGTCAGTTATCTGGGATCGCTACCAGGGTAATTTTTATGCGCGAAATTTTGCCAATTGGTTACTTTTTGGGTTTTTTCAAAAAATAAATTCGCTATTTGGTCATTTTTAGTGTCTAATATCGCCTATATTTACATAAAATATGTTTTTTTTAATCATAATATTCGCCAAAATTTACAAATTTCATTGAAGTTAGGAAGAGATGTTTTACCTAACACTTCTGAATTAGAAGAATGTTTAGGCCACTTATAGCGTCTGGATGTTGTAGTGGCTCTAGAGATAAATAAGCACTGTGTCAACTCCCAATACGATAAGTTCGTCTATGCCCATTATTATAGTGAAGGTAACTTGGTACTCTTATACGACCAAGATAGAAAACCATTAGGGGTGGGTATGTTCAACCCCATGTGGCATGGGCCTTACATTGTGAACAATGTCCTAGAGAAAGTTTCCCATGAGTTATAGGAATATGAAGGAAATTCCTTAATGGATCCTAGAAATGGGCTCTACCTTAAGAAGTACTATGCTTGAAATTCAACTTAGGTTGGTACCTTGTATATTATTGTACAGTTTGCGCATTATATTTTTATTCCCTTGTAGTGTTATTAGTTTGTTGGCATGCTTCCTATTCTTTGGCAGATGTTGACAAAGTCTTCGATATACTTAGCATTCGCTCACAATACCAGTCATCACACCTAGAACCTAGTTTCAGTTGCTTGGGTTATCTACACACCTAAGGGTCAACTAGTGTCTTCGATAGGTTTGTATGTCTGACCATCTTCAAATAATGTTGTTGAATATAGCATTTTGATTGAAATATTATGCAATATCATTTTGAATGTAATTCAATATCTTGAAGTTCTCCTGGACTCGCTATTAGCTGTGTCACAATTGAATTGCATGTATCGTATTAGATATCCTATGTTATTGACAAGATTCTTACGAGTAAGATTGTAATTGGAGCAATAGTTTGATTACATTACATATGTTCACATACATAGACATCATAATGATGTTTTCGATTCATATGCAAATTACATTTTAGATTGGAATTTTTCTCATCATTAAAGAAGTAAGTACATAAAACATTCAAATTCAGACACATGTGTATATATCAAACTGATCACTATAAGCCTTTATTTCTGAATAAGTGTTCCAAAAAATGGTATCATTGTACAAAAATGGGGCCTTAAGCCACCAAAAAATATATGGATGCTATAAAATGAGTATCCTATAATCTATGCGTATCGGTCTAGATGATGGTCATGGTAACACACTACAACATTTTCCAAACTCCTAAACAACCTAACCCACTTACAGAATACATCAACCACATGCCTCTGCGTCACCTCGAGCAAGTCCTTGACTTGCACCATGGGGATCATGTTTGTCAATCAAGCCACGGTTCCATGTATTTTTTGTAATGTTCGCTCGATGTCAACACCAATCATCTCATCTCCTCATCCCCTATGTCAATCTCTTGGGAATCCATCCAGTTGTCGTAGAGCTATGTATGCACAAATAAACCTAGTGTCAGTACTTCATACCACCAAAAACATGTTTTTATTTCCTTATATAAAAAAAATACCAAAAAAGTCAAATAATTAAAAAAAAATTATGGGATGTTACCAATATCTCTAAATGCAGAACCTGGTGGTAGTGGCATGTCTAGATCTCCACAAAAGTTGATCCAATCATAGGGATAGTCATCTATGGCAGTGATATTTCACCACAACAAGTGGAAGAAGTGAGCTAGGAAAGGAGTGGGTTCCCTACATCCCCCTAACCTCTGCATCACATCTAAACAACGTTCTTAGGATGGACTTTGTATACTGCGAGAAATGATCTCAACTCTAGGGCTAAGACTCGGTACCCTCTTGAAAAATAAAGTGCTCAATATGTTGGTAAACCCCAAAAAAATTATACAACCCAACTTGCAGTTGAACTATTGTTTTATACCGAAAGGAGACATCCCCATGATTTCTCTTTCCGAAGCTTGTAATTTATGGAGGATTGAAGTGGTGGAGTCTCAGGTGGAAGGACTCGGTTTCTTGATTTTTACGAGGTGCCGACATAGGTTGTCATTTTTTATCTCTATTTACATTAATAGAAATATACATTTGTCTTCTAATTCATGTGCAATTATGAATATTTTTATCCATTAATGTAATTTTTTTTATACATGTTTAAATTGAATATGCTAGATTATATACTAACACTTTATATATCATGCTTATATATCTCTTTTTTGTTGAGGAAAAAGTGTAGGGACAAGTTTACCGTGGTCATCTTCGTACATTTAGTTGAGATACAGTTCTTATCCCTTGGTGAAATTTTTTTATTTTATGTATCTAGCATACTTGAGAATTGATTGATTTTTGGAGTCATACTATCTATTGTGGTCCACTCAAAGCCATAGCAGGTTATGGCTTTTGATTTAGCTCTAGATTAACATTTTCTTTTGACTGTTTGCTTTCTTTGGATTCTAGGTGAATGTTTTATTTAGGTTGTTGGTTCTCATTGGATTCCATTGCAAGTGGATTAAAAATTCTCTAAAAATTAAAAAAAATGTTTTCAATTTATTAGTTATTAAAATTTGAATAAATAATTAATAAAACAACAAGAAATTTAAAAAAAAAAATTAGTTACCTAGCTAGATGCTTGAACATCCCCATTGCAAAGTTGGATGGCATCTCTTAGATGCTTGGATTAGTGCCCTGTTGAGTCGGATGGTAGCACATGTGTCCTTATGTTATATTAAGGCATGGATTATTACCTTCGATTAGCTGCAGTGTTGTTTAACAATAAACAACCCTCTGGCCCTGTCTTATGTTTATCAAGAGCATGTGTGTACTCCTAATGTACATGTGCTAGAGATGGGCATCTACTATAAGTGTGAGCATGATCTTGTTGCTTTGCAAATATGGAGGTTGGGGAATGTCGAACCAAGAGCATGTGCAAGATTCCATGAACATGTGCATGCTCATGTATTTTTTCTGCTATTGTGGTCTAGTTGCAATGGTTTTGGAGACCATATTTGTGTCGGGCCCCCTCATGCTTATGATGAAAAGACCCTTCATCCTTGTTTTGTAATCAACTTGCCACAAATGGGCATAGTCGCCACATCTCTTCTCAGAGATTAAGCTACCACTAGTTTAGTTGTTTTTATTTTATAGTATGTTTTGTTTCATTCAGTTAATAGAATTTGAGTTTATTGTAGCACTGTGATATATGCATGTGGTTCTATATATGCTCTTTCATTTCATTCTGACATAAATATGGATCACCATTTTCCAAAACACGTGCTCAAAATTCTAGAAACTACCCTAAGAAATAACCATCATTTCGTAAGAAAGGGATTCCATCCTTTAGAAACAAAACAACCATAGAAAACAATGTTTTTCGGCACATTGCACATTTTCATTTCTAGATCATTTTCAAACGAAACAACTCTATCCGTTCCATTTGTGGTAACAATGGAATATGCTTCAATTTTTATTCAATTTTGGTAAGAATTTTTTAAAAGTCTTAGGGTAATGAAATATTTTAAAATGCGTCAAATAAAAACTAGTCTCAAATTTGTGGTGAGAGACAATTTAATAATATGGCATAAACCATTTGAATTTGGACTAATAGGATCCTTAATGTGTACCCAATGAATGCATTATTACCCAATCAATGTATCTGAGCAATGATATAAACAACTTATTAAAAAATTTCCCTTCTTTTAAAATATTTAAATTTAGTCATCGCTGGCTAAGCAAGTGGTAAGCGGAATTGTTGAAATTGGCTGTAAATGGAAGGTCTCGTGTTCAAATCCCCCCCTAAATTTCCCTGTGATTCTCCTAGTTAAAATAAATAAATTAAATTTACTCTTTCTTTCTTAGCAGGGTAAAATTAAGATTTCAATCAACCAATGTATGGGAGTAATGATATTAACAACTTCTTGAGAATGGGTCAAAACACAAAAGGTTGGTTCTTCATACATACATGTACATACAAGAAATCAATATTTTTTTTAAAATAATTTTTATTTAACATTTATGAAAATGGGTCAAAACACAAAGAGTTGGATGTTCATACATACATGTACATACAAGAAAACATTAATAAATATATATCTCGAAACATAATTGATGTAGTGGAGTTATTTGGGCAACAATCCTCTTCAATGAGTATTTTATATTTGTATACTTCTAATTGGTGTAAATTCCTTCGGGTTAGGATTTAATTTTTTGTTCTCTCCTTAGCCCCATGTTTCTATATTTTAAATTTAATTTGAACATTTTTATTGGAGAAGAAGAGGTATTAGTGGCCCATAAATTAAATTTAATGAGTTACAAAACTACTTACCCATCATTTTTTTAAGGTGTACTCTAAATACTCTACATTTTCAACTTTTTTTAAGCATATTTTTCGGGATTTTCTAGGAGTCCAGTTGGAAATTTAAATTTTACCAGCAAAAAAATACCCGATTCCGACCAAAACCTATCGTAAATTCCAAAACTTAAAATAAATAGATAACTACTTTTTTTAATGTCACCATTACTTGAGCTATAAATAGAAGAGGCGCCTCACCCATCAGTGAGTGTATTTGTACTTTTGTGTATTGTTGGGTTGGATTTCATTCTGTGTTGTGTATGAGAGAATGGGAAGGAGGGTTCTATTTTTGTGTCTGGTTCGATGCCTTTGAGAGATCAAGAAGAAAACAAGAGAAAGAAATTGCCAAGTAAAGTTTATTAGAAAAAGCTAGGTCTGATTAAGAGTAAGAATGCATTGTCGATATATATAAAAGAACATGTACTGTTTTTCTATATATATTATTATTTATTACTATATGGTGCTGAACTTGAAAGTATATTTGTTTTTAGTTTGCTAGCTTGAAGAATATTGTTTCTTCTTTTGTTCTCCTACTTCCGAGCTCTCTCAGAATTCATGTGGTCCCGAGAAATAAGTATTGCAATTACTATTAGCTTTTACTAATGACGATTCCAGGCCAGCGAATCAATCATTCACCCACAAAAGGTTCAAGTCAGTTGATTCAGACTTGGACCTCTAGTGGGCCAATGATTCATTTGTGATATATATGAGAGAAAGGGAATGAGGGATCTATTTCTGCATCTGCTTTGGATGCCTTTGAGAGGTCAAGAAGAAAACAAGAGAAAGAAATTGCTTAGTAAGGTTTATTAAAAAAAACTAAATCTGATTAAGAATAAGAATGCATTGTTGATATATATAAAAGAACATGTACTGTTTTTCTATATATATTATTATTTATTAATATATAGCGCTGAACTTGAAAATATATTTGTTTTTAGTTTGCTAATTTTAAGAATGCAGTTTTTTCTTTTGTTCTCGACTCCCGAGCTCTCTCAGAATTCATGGGGCCTCGAGGAATAAGTATTGCAAATAATATTCAGACTTGGACCTCTAGTGGGCCAATGATTCATTTGTGATATATATATGAGAGAAAGGGAAGGAGGGATCTATTTCTGCATCTGCTTTGGATGCCTTGAAAGGTCAAAAAGAAAACAAGAGAAAGAAATTGCTTAGTAAAGTTTATTAGAAAAAGCTTGATCTGATTAAGAATAAAAATGCATTGTTGATATATATAAAAGAACATGTACTGTTTTTCTATATATATTATTATTTATTACTATATAAGACTGAACTTGATAGTATATTTGTTTTTAGTTTGCTAATTTTAAGAATGCAGTTTCTTCTTTGTTCTCGACTTCCGAGCTCTCTCAGAATTCCTGGGGCCTGGAGGAATAAGTATTGCAATTACTATTGCAGCGCTTAGCTTTTTTACTAATGACGATTCCAGGCCAGCGAATCAATCATTCACCCACAAAAGGTTCAAGTCACCCGATCCAGACTTGGACCTCTAGTGGGCCAATGATTCATTTGTGTAATCCAGCTGTTCGCGGGACTGTTCATGATATTGATTTCGTTTGGATCAACTAGAGAAATATGAGCCATGAGCCACGTGACTAGTCTTGGAATTTCAGAAATATTGCTTTCGTTTTTTTCCGAACCAAATCGTCCTGTGTTTTCGGCGGATTTTTTTAATAGAATCAGTCAAAATCATTAACGAAAATTGTTATTTTATTCATTGTGCAATTTAACATTGGAATTTACTTCTTTTAGATTTAATGGCCGATTTTAAAATGATCCAAATCTTTCAAATTACATTTTAAACACTCCAAAATACAATTTCCACAATTTTTTCTCCCGTTTCTAGTTCAACACGTATTTGACCGCTTAAATTCACAAAGAATAGAAAATTGCAGGAATAAAATTATTAAAACAATCAGTTTGACGTTTGCAAAATAACTGTCAAAATTACAAATACTGATAGTAAATTGTAGCATCAGGAGTAATCTGTCAAAATTACCAAAATAACTGTCAGGAGTAATCTGTCAAAATTACCAAAATTATAGTATCAGAACTAATATGTCAAAATTATTAATAGCTGATAAACTGTAGCATATTTGTATATATAACTTTTTGCGGCATTGTTCAAGTTACTTTCCGTTGGATTGTAATATTCCATCATGTCTCCTGAATACTGCAGATTCGAACCCTGCCCCCGCCTGCCAGTATGAGATCTAGCACAGGGTCGGTCACTAATACCAATCGCTATTCGACGACTTCAAGGAAGGTTATTGATTATGGCAAGAATCAAAATTCAGTTTCTTTATTTTTGAAAGTATTCTAGTTATAAATTTCTGGTAAAAATATATATATACGTTCCAATTTTTCTTTGGAATTTAATCATAGTTAAAGCATCTTGGCTTTGTTAGGCTTTGTTAATAATAGATAAAGCATCTTGGTTTTGTTAGTTAGTCTAATTTTTCATTATCATTTGGCTACAAGCATAAGTAATCTATTTTTTCCAGGACGAGAAGCCTGAACGCACACTTATTATAGCAGAAGCATAAGTAATCTATTTTTTCCAGGACGAGAAGCCTGAACGCACACTTATTATAGCAGAAGCATAAGTAATCTATTTTTTCCAGGACGAGAAGCCTGAACACACACTTGTTATTATAGCAGTAGATGGAAGGGTTTTTCACCTTTCATTGTTAAATCCTGATGATTCATTCCACAAGATCTTTTTATTCTTCTCCAAGTACTGCAATGGTATTGTAAGAGATGCACTTGTAATTATATAGTACTGTGAAAAGAGCTGGACAACTGTTAGTCCCGGGATCTTAGTGAACTATAATACATGACAACTATAATATGGTAATACAGGTACGAAAAGAGTAACTCCTCATATCCAAGGACAACAAGATGGATTTCAAAGTCTGAACATATCCGAATTTAGGAACACATATTCATTTCGGGTAAGGAAAAGCCCTCTTATTCTACATTCAAGAGCTCACCACTTTTCTCCAAGAAATTGGACTGGTTGGTGAAACCAATATCTTCAACTTGTTCCAGAACATAAGAGCATAAACTAAACAAAAGCAACGCCATGATGCTGCACAAAGGGGTAAATATAGGAAACAATATAAAGCTTTCCTAAACACTACCACAACTGATTTCTTCCACGATACCCGTAACTCAAACTCTTCTTCAGCTATGATTTCCAGTTCATTTTCCACCCATCAGTACCACCATTTTTATCATGCTGAAAACGATGAAATGAATACCAATCAATCAAGTCTTTTGAAGGAATGTAACTTGATTGATTGATTGAATGTATGTAACTTGATTGATTGAATGAATGAATGTAACTTGATTGATTGATCGTTTTAGCATGATAAAAACGATGGTCTTGATGGGTGGAAAATGAAGTGGCCATCATAGCTGAATTAAAGGTTGAGTGATGGGTCTCATGAAACGAATCAGTTGTGGTAGTGTTCAAGAAATATTTGTATTCTTTCCTAAATTTACCCCTTTATGGAGCATCATGGCATTGCTTCAGTTTAGTTTTTGATATTCAGTTCTGGAACCAGTTGTGGATACTAGCCTCACCAACTGGTCCAATTTCTTGCAGACGAGTGGTGAATTCTTGAATGTATTCCCAGGAGGGCTTCTCCTTACCAGAATTGAATATGTTTTCCAAAATTCAGATCTGTTCAGACTCCTGAATCCATCTTGTTGGCCTTGGATCTGGCGAGTTACTCTCTTCAGTACCTGTATTACCATATCTTCAGTACTCCTGAATACATGTTTAAATCTAATAAGAATGTTTACTTATAATAATGCAACAACTAGGTTAAAACTTATGCAGATAGTATCACATGTTTATAAGGATAGAATGTTCATAAGCATGTTTACTTGTAAAAATGCAACCACTAGGATATAAATTATGCACATAAAATCACATGTTAATGAGGATAGAATGTTCAGCAAGACATTCCCCATTTCCCTCTAGAGTGGCAATAACAACTAAGAAAACATGGAGGAAAAATGCACTCACCTCTAAAGACTCCAGAAATGTGAGATTTCCCACTATTGATGTGTTCCTGCTATGTAAACTCTCAAAGTTGTAGATAATGTTCTAATAGTTTCTTCTAGGAATGTATTAATGTTATTGATAAATGAAAAAAGTATATATTGGCAAGAGCTTTCTCTTTCAAATAATCTAGGGAATAAGGTTTCTAGAAATGCATTAAGGGATACTAAATGTACCTGGAAAATGGAGGTACACACCCATTTGGAACTCCGAATCTGGAGCTCTCTCAGAATTCCTTGAATCAATCATTGGCCCACAAGAGGTTCAAGTAACCCTATTGAGACTTGGAACTCTTATGGGTGAATGATTTATGGGATGCCATTATTGTTCATATGTTTAATCCAGGTGCTCACAAGACTTTGAAAGGAACTTGTGGTACAAGTTCCTAGAAATAGGGACAATCAGTCTTGTAATTTGACGTTTTACAAAATGTCTTTTTGTAGTTCAACACGTATTTGACCATGTAAATACACAAAGACTTTGCAAAATAACTACCAAAATTACAAATACTAATGTTTAATTGTAGCATAAAGAGTAATCTGTCAAAATTAAAAAGTTGTAGCATGAGGACTAATATGTCAAAATTATTAATAGGTGTTAAACTGTAGCATATTTGTATATATACTTTTTAACTTTTGTGGAATTGCTCAAGTTTTTTTCGGTTGGATTGTGATTTCCCACCATGTCTTTTTTGTTATTATCTTTATTTTCAAGGAAGATTATTGAATAATTGGTTGCACTTTTGTCATTCAAATAATATAACAATATATATCTATGCATTAGGAGGGAAAGGTGGCTTTATAAGTATAAACTCAGTTTCTTTATTTTTCAAAATTTTTAATTGTAGATTTCTAGTGAAGAACTTATATATGTTCCAATTTTGACACTTGACTATCAACTGCAATGTAAGTTTATACTGTAGAATTTATTGTTGGTTGTGGAGCTTGACCTTCGAGATCCAGAGATATTATTCAATTGTGTTTGTACCCTAGGTTTATTGTACACTCGTTCCTCAACTTTGGGGTTTGGAGCAGCAACCCGAGAAAAGGGGGTTCAAGGGCAGAGCCCCCAAGAAATGGGGGTTCGGGGCCGGAGCCCGAGAATTTTTTTTGGAATGTTTGTTGGCCAATAGTTTTGTAGACCCATGGTATTGGATTAACCGTAGTATTTTCCCATAGTATTTTCTTTATAAAACGAAAGCATTGTAATATGGCTGTGTATGGTATTGTATTGTATTGTAGCATTGTAAACTATAAATGACAAAACTATAAATGACTTTACAATCTAATTACATGGAAAACACCTTAATATTAATAAATTTGTAAGATATCTACAAAAAAAGTACCAGAAGGAAAAGCAAACCATTAACTTAGCCCAACAGAAAGGAAATGTGATAACAGTGCAATGTTTAAAAATACTAAAGTATACACAAATTGCATTATTCAATTAATTATGTAAAAACCCACTTTTTCACAAATTGAATTTACCAAATGGAAAATGTTTCATGTTGGAAAGTATTATCCTCTTTTCATATGGAGTGTATGGGTGAAAGAAAATTGAAATTCTATGTATATTTATATAAATATGTTTTACAATGTATCCAATTTAAACTTAGAGCCTACATGTGTTTGGTTTTATATTTTATTATCTTTATATATATTGAGTTTTGGAACCTACATGTGCTACAAACATGACACATCTCATCCACGTTTGGCTATTAAAAGGGCCTCTTGGTTCAATGAAAATGGAAAATGAGAGTTATTGTGATTATGTCAACTAGTGAGGAATACCCATCCATAATATTTTAGGGTTATTGTGTTTATTCTAGATAAAATAGTTTCATGTTAGTATGGGTGGCCATATTGCTTTTAATTATTCACTCCATTCACATGGTGGACTCATAATCTTGAATTATTTGTTTATGTAAACCCTTTATACTGCTCAGGGAAAGTGATCATACAACCTAGGAAGGAAGGAAATAAGAATCATAAAATATCGTTGGAGAAAACCCTAACATACATCTATATTATTATAATTTTTAATTGTTAATTCTTGCTAGCTCATTCAGTTAAGGTGCGGGTCTCATTAGCAGGATAAGCCTAGGAGCTAGTTGGGGGGGAGACACCAAAATATCCAACTATGTTGTGATTTATTAGGCAATTCAAACAAAAAGTCAAACAAACGAAAAAAATCTATTTTTAATTGTTTATTATAAAATGTGATAAAATCATTAAATGCCAATACAAGATAGTCCTAAATGTACAAGTAATTTGACAAAGAACAAAAAAAGAATCAAATATTATTTAAGGATACAAGTTGCTAACCCGTAAATATGGTATGTGTGAGGTGGCATACAAACAACTTACTTGGGAACTCCACGTTAATAACTTAAGCTATACAATATATTCATTCAAATATTCATACAAATACTTTCACAACATTCTTATTAATCAATTCACTTGATATAAGAAATGAAAAAATATTGCAACATAAAATATCAATCAATTTACATGATATGAGAAATGAAAAAAATATTTCAATGGAAGTGACATTATTTTGAATGGTTTGATGACTTAGATTCCCCTAGGTTCCAATTTCTTAGAAAATGGTTCAAATCATTGGTCCCGAGTGAAAAGCATTGAAACAAACAAAAAATTTCTATTTTTTTATTGTTTAGTATAACATGTTTTAAAATCATTCTGTCATGAGAAGATAGTTAGAAATGTACAAGTAATTTGACAAACAATAATGAAAATAATCAAAGATTATTTAAAGATGCAAGTTACTAACAAGTAAGCAAAGCTAATATCTAGTATGTGTGCTTGGAGGTGGGAGAAAAACAGCTTCCTGTGGAAATTGAGATTTAAAACATTAGTTATAGAATATATTCATTCAAATACTCATATAAATAATTTCACAACACTCTTTGGAAAATATAAAAAATGGAAAAATATTTCAGCATTAAATATCAATCAATTTACATCAATGAGAAATGAAAGAAATATTTAGATGGAAGAGATATTGTTTCGAATGGTTCAATGGGTGGTCGAGCCTTACCTTTGGAATAATATTGAACTTCCTCTTCTTTTATCTATGAGGATATGGTAGTAACAAAATTGTATCCATTTTCCATGGGACACGTTTTCTCCCAATAGAACCTTCCCAACCAACCCTGCCCCAACAACCAACAAGGGTAGGGAAAGAAAAATCAAGGAAGAAATCATGGTAATCATCAACCACAAGGAGGTGGATAACCGCCTAAATTTACCACCAACAACAATGCCAACCCACCAGCACAAAACCCCCAGCACATTGAACGACCAGGAAAGAACCCCAAAAGCAACATCTACTTCTAACACTTCCAGTATACCCCTCCATTTATCTATAATCCCCACTGATGGGGCGACCAGAGTCCCATGGTTTCCTATACGACGTATCGCCAACAACACGAATGCTCAAGCTACCCTAAACTATAACATCGTTGACGACTTGGCCCAATCACCTACAACCATGTCTACTGTAGAAGTGCTGAAAAATTTACCAAGACAACGAAAAGTGTTGTTATCCACACTAGGTGTTGTTGATCACTCTGATTCTAGGTTGATCATGTTTGATTTGGATCAAGGAGAACCTAGGATGCCATCCACCATCTCCTTGCAATTTTCAGTCTCAATTTAGAATTCGGTCATACATCGATGTATGATTGATGAAGGGGAATCCACCTGTTTCATTGTTTGGCAGAAACATGGCTCCCCTACCCTTCAAAATTCCACTAGTACCCTCCGTGCCTACAATGGCCACTCTACAAAGGCCCAGGGAATTCTTCTGAATGTCCCTATTTCATTAACCAATAAAACAACTTTGATTGAAATCAAGGTTATTAACTCCCAACTTGATTATAACCTCTTTCTTAGATGTAACTACATGTATGCCATGAGATTCGTGACCTCCACCATCTTTCGACTACAAAATTTTCCTCATGATGGAAATATAGTGATTGTCGACCAGTTGACTTACTACGATCTATAGGGGATGACCACATCAGAACACATCATTCCTACCATTGATACTTCCATTGACAATGTGTCCATCCATTCCATATCTGTTGTAGGCCGAGGGTTATTTTCCAAGACTCTTATGGGGGACACCTTCCAATATTTACCACCTTTCCCTATGTCAACTCACATAACAGATTTGTTTACTATCACATCCAGTACCATGCCGACGACATCACAACATCAGTCACAACACCAACCACTATCACCCTAGAATTATTAGGGTTCCTTCCGAATCCACCCAATTCCCTTCATATTTCCACCATATGGTATCGTGAGCAATCCTGTAATGGCTACTCTTAATTTACCTAATCTCACATTGCGAATTCCCGTGTGGTACCTTGAGCCACCTACCCCAATTTCGATGCCCTAGCTTGTGTTGAATCCCATCCAACCTATTGAGATGGACTACTACCCTCCTGTTGGCCCATTGAACATGCATTTCATCCGCAAAACTACCCCTCCTCTACCAAAGAAGGTTGGGGAAAGGCCACCAAAGAAACAGTCAATCCTTGCCTAACCCCACCTTGCACTTTGTGCGATATCCAAGGTCATGAAAAAAAATATTGTCTAGAGATACCTATCCTTTGCACACACATAGAAGCTATGGATACAGCTTATGGTACTCCAATAGTCATCATCCTAGATATGCCAATAGTCAAGAACATGTCATTAAGAAAAAACCATTCTTACACAATTTGGGGCTTGTATGGCCATTAGTCTCACCATTGACAAGACTTGTTAGAGTATCGGTATTTCCTTCATGAAATTTGGCAACACTCATGAGTACAAAACCACCGTCATTGAGGAAATTCACCCGCCATCTACCTCCTCGAACACGGCCACCACTTAGACAATATCTACTTCTAGTAGTACTTTCCTGTCCTCGACCATGGGAGATCGACCTGTATCTATCCCGACACCACTTTCATGGCGACAGAGATATCATGAAAACCACCATTGGTTTTACCCCATTTCACTTAGATCATGACATTGATTCGATTCTTCCCATTGAATTCCAGATTCCTCCCCCGCGTACTTTGCACCAACTATAGAGTCTCCAAGGTAATGCCAATTTCCTTCCCCAGAGGCCCTATGCCTGAGTCGCTCACCATGCAGCACTTGTGGAATAGTTTTTATTTTTTGTTTTACATGATTTTTAGTATGCGCTGGTGTCCCCCTCCAGTTGTTTCTCCATGTCTAGTTGCAGTGAGTCTATTGTAGAAATCCTTTGCATCATTTGCACATGAGTAGGTGGATATAACCCCTGCTTATGCGTCGATGGCAGCCCACTGGAGGGTGGGGTCCTACATCTACACATGCACATAGTATGTTTCACGTATGATCTAACTACCACTATGCTATCATACAGTCAGGTCCCAAGACCTACCTTAGAGGTCGAGGCCTCTCCATATCTCCCTGGTATTCCATGCCCATGTATGGATCATCCTCTACAAGGATAGGAAGCTACCACCATTGTGCAAAAATCTCCCAGTTTGAGAAACGATCTTCTATACTGCCTCCCTACTTATATATTCTTTAGGCCATTTCCTGGAGTCACGTCCAATTGAATACCACCATGCGAATCACACCTTGTACGTTGAGCTAGCTCCATACCCATAGGCCTCCATTTGGTCTATTTTTTACTTGTGCACCATTACACCAGGGATAGCATCACTAGATTCTAGTGAGAGTCATTCGGAATCCATTTGAGATGTATTTTTCACCACCACATTCGGTTTTCTGTCCTCTGTCTTTTGACGAGACCCTTGTCTCATGCTCTCACTATGATTTTCCAGGCCATTTCCTGGAAGTCACCATGATTTGCGTTCCATCTTGTGAATATCCCTTTGTATGTATTACCATCTTCACGATCCATTCACTCCATCCATACTGCACAATTGGCCATTTTTTACTACCATCGATCATCCCGCAAGGGGGCCCCCACTGTTTTATGCATTTATTCCTCTCAACCATGTTCACAACATAACCTCTTTGCATATATCGAACACTCCCCCCTTACTCGATTGACCATTACATAGTTTCTGTTAAGCTCTTTACTGACTCCTAACATAATGAAAATATCATCAAGCATGCTTCCTTCCTTTCACGCTCGTTAAAGTACTTGAAAGGGTGTCTATGTAACCTCATTTATATCCATTTTTGGACTATATAAACTATGCTAATAAAAGGACCACCTTGGCACATTCAATCTAGGAATGCTTCCATTTGCATCCTTTTACGCTTTCTCACGCATTGGGACCGATATTTATAAAAACGCTCATCATGGGTTGTGTTTAAGTTCTTTTCCATCGTTCTAATCAAGAAAATATTTCCGACAAAACTTGGTTTCAATCATGCTCATAAAAGTATGTGAATTACCATCCAATTAGTATAGGTTTAACCTTTTCTGGATTGATTGGACTATAAGCAGTAAAGAATTATTCATTCCCCAAAGGTTGGGAGAGCTCTCCTACGCACACTTTTATCCTTTCTTTGAAATCAGGAGAGTACATACAAAAAAGAGACCACGCTGGAGTCTTCTTCATGTTTTCAAACTCTATAAAAATGAAAACACCATCGAGCATTTACTTTCTTTAGCTCGCTAAAAATTCATGAGATCTTGTCATAACGGTGTCTTTTGGTGCCACCCTATATATTATAGTCTAGCATCTTTGTCTCATTGAGTCAAAAAATTTCAAAGTATTCTGCGATGAGTTTTCCTTGGATACCCTAAGTAGTCATGTTCTAGTTACCTCCCTAAGTATTTTCCATTTGCAGTTATCTTCTTGGTATTACATCTATCACCTCTATCCCATCAATCAGTTTCATTTTCTTCCAGGTTAGCCCCGTCACCATACTCTGAACAAAGGAAGATTTTGAGTACCCCATATTCCCATACCCCTGGTCCCCCAATCAGTGTGCCATTCCTACGATTGTCCCACACCTTTTATTATCCCCCTCATGCTTCTCGTCAAGGAAACATTATTTCCTTGATTAGTTGCAGGTCTCCCTCTGTCAACATCAATAAATCTATTCCAGAGGATAGACCCAGAGGTCCCTATATCCTGGTTTCATTCACCTTATTGATTAGTTCCTTTGACCACTTGAGAGGAGTCATTAGTGCCTCTCAAGGTGGTTGTGTCTCATGTGCTCAACTTCAACTACATCATCGCGTCGTTGATATTTGTACAAAGTATTTTTCCATGCATTATTTGATAGAAGACCCTGGTTGTCACATGACTCTAGCACATTGGTGAGTCTATTAGGGGACCGAGACAGGTGCATGAAAACCCCATTACAATGTTGATCACTAGAAATATTTGCAGACGTTATTATGTGAGTGTCCTAACCAATTTCAACATTTAGTAGGATTACGACATTGTGATCCTCCACCCCCTCATCATAAGAGGGTTAGACATTTTAGGCAGCCTCTTTTCACAAAAATTCCTGTAACGATTTTACATAAGTACTACCTCAGATTCACCATAGTTCTCTCCATTCCCATCATATGGAATGGGGGTAGAAATCGTTCATATTCTTCTTTCATCTACTACATGGTTCCCGGAACCCTGGTTTATACCAACCCAGATGGGGCTGGTTCTTTCGATATGACATGAGTGATTTTTTCCAAATTTATAGGCATCGAATGGATATTTTCCTCTGGGAGGTCGAGAGTTGAGATTCATTCAGTTCCTGTAAGCTCAGGTCCTTTTATGTTGGCTTGCCAAACATCACTTCTAGCATCCCATCACCCACCCGATGTTCAAGTGCATACGTTGTTGTTGTATTCGGGGGAAAGATAACCCCTTATGTTGTCCATCAAATCAGAATTTGTCATATTCCACCTTCTACTCCATTTGACAGAAGGTCTTCACTTCCATCATTTGGTCTTAACACCAGTGTTAATTCCCTTGGGGGTGGTAGTGGATACATGACCATTGGGTTTATATTTTACATTCCTTCTTATGTCCCATCGTCCATCACACCAACTCCTTTGAATTCCTTCCTTATGAAAAACCCTCCCTATTTCTTGCATGGCCCCTCAAGAAGATATGATACATTTAACTATGTTTTTCCCTTGACATCTAGTGCAATTGTGTTTGGAGGCTACTTACCTCCTTAAATTCCCAGAGGTCAACCAATCTATCAGTCTTATAACTATGGTTATATGGTTTCTCCTTCTGAGGCAATATCTTAATAAAAAATACTTGTGTATCGATATATCGGCCATATGGGAGAAGGCTATTATCTAATCAATCAATTCCATTTCCTTAATCAAAATCAACCCGATGTGAACCAATATTTCTAGGGAGTGTGGAACCAAATGGCACAACATAGGTTCTCGTTTTTAGTGTCTTTGAATCTTCTTGACCAATCAAATCTTATGAATGACCCATTATGTCTTGATCCAATGTGGCTCCATTTCCTAGACAAAATTACTTCGAATATACAAAAATTTGAGGGTAATAAAGGAAAGGATCCTAGTGACAGTGTTACTACATTTCCTTTTTGGTTCTCTTCGAACTCACTGAATCATGATTTTGTTTGACTACGACTATTTCAACGCACTCTCACAGGTTCTTTAGTGAAATGGTATATAGAGTTTTCTAGGGGAATCTATCGAACCTTCAATGACTTATCCTTGGTCCTCCTCAACCTATTTCAGCTACCGGTATCGACCTCTTGTCAACATTTCAGAAAGATAAATCCCACCCATATCTCTTATCACATTCAAGAATGGCATAGACGAAAGATGTTGACTAAGGCCAACATTCAACCCATTTTTTATTGGAATGGTTCTTGAAATATTTCTTAGTATATATTGTGAAGGATGTCTCGACATACTGAGCGACTACTTAGGAACATGTTATCTTTAGATCTCAACAATTAGATTTGGTTTATGCTCAGTTCGGGATTCTTTATGACATTATACATGATGCACCATTGTTAAACACTGATCCTAAGTTCAAACCCATGCCACATGTCGATGCCATTGTTGGATCCATAAGTACCAAAGATTTCAACCATGTTACAAATAAAATGAAGAATTGATCTATTAACTAGTTTGTATCTAGAAAATCTAGCTCCTCATCCACTACCACCCAATTGATAGATGTACCTTTTGTGCAATCGACGAACCAGAAGGGTAACCAACAACCTGGGTGAAATAGCATGAAGGGAAGAAATAACAAGCAGGGTGGGAATAGAAAGGAGAATCTAAACTATGACTAGAATGATGATAATGGTGGGGGGGAAGTAACCTAAGTGGAAGGTCAAATTTCCTAGGAAGCTTTGTCGAGGAGACTATCTCTCCTACTTCTGCCATCGAATTGAGGATGCCTCTAAGTTTATTGCATAGATCCTAGCTATGTTGATTGATTCCCTTCCTCATAATAAAAGTATGGCTTCAAGGACCTCCAATACCGTAAGGAGTTCTTGTGGGAATCGAAAACTTCTATATGTGTAAGGTGGTTAGCGTTGTATAAAAATGATTTGAGCAACCACTCTTGTGACTCGTTCATGAACTATGGCCTGTCACAAGTCAACATGGGTAAAGAGCCTCCGCCTCCCAATATTTATCTGAAGATCAACAAGCCTAACGGTATACCATGCATAAAAAATGGTGTACTAAAGCATTATGGGCACAATCCTAATGCCTAAGCCTCCAATTATTATTCCATCATTGAGGATTTGGGCAAAAATCCTTGTGCGATGTTGATTCTTGAAGTACTTTAGAATTGTCCTTCACAAATGAGAGTGTTTTTAGTTTCTCTTGTGGTAGCTAGAATGAATGGATCCACTATGGTTATATTTCAGACTCATGGTATCCATCCTCTATTTCCTTACCATGTGGCTTTTGAAGTCCATGTGGAGTGTTTAAAAAACACCATTAAACACACATTTGTTGATGAAGGTTCGACAACCTCCATGATGTATTTGGCTCTTTGGAAAGGCTTCGGTTCTCCAGTGTCATCCATATATGTGTCTATACTAGCATACTTTGACAGACCTTCAATCAAAGTGCATTCCATTCTTCCCTAAGATATATTCTAGTTTGGAGGGAATACTGTGTCGGTCGAAGTTGAGGTGGCTGATGCAACCCTCGAATACAATATTTTGTTGGAATGAAAGTGGATTTATGCTATGATGGATATCATATCATCTTCATTTTGTTTCATGTGATTCCATTACGAATATAGGATTGTGACAATCTATCAACTGTCGTTTGATAATTCAGGTTCATCAGCATCATCGGTACATACTATCTAGACCATTGATAATTCTAAGCTGACAACTGAGAATGTTGGTGTTGGAATGTATCCTTCATTAATGGGAAGTTTTAATATTTTGGAACCAAGTTTAGTTATTAATAATGCTCCTAGTGGTGTTACATCACCTTTGACTTCGTTGCCATTTTGCACCATGGATTTGGATGACCCATTGAATCTTCCTTCTTTGAGTACATGAGATGAATAAATTATACCTAGTAGGGTAGAAATGTCATTGTCTATAGCAGAGGCCACTTATCAAGCCACACTTGATTTTACTATGGATCTTGGTCCTTCCCTTTCGTGAAAGGAAGAGGAGGATATTTTTTCACTATATGCTTAGGAAGTTGCATCATAATGCTCACATGATTACCTTGATGACACTTTTCCTTCAGATGAATCTATTCTTGAGGCCATGATTGGTCCAGAACAACCTTTGGAGCAGATGCATAATCGATCTTACGGATCGAGTGTGATGAATTTAGCATGAACTTAAGAGATAATGTTGGTCATCCTAGGATGCCATTGGGAACTCATGGAATATATGTAGAAGGAAACATGGTGAATATATCTAGAATTATTCCGATAAACCTTTCTAAGATTCATAGTATATTTGGGAACATTTACACCGGTGCTAATTATTCACCCTCTAAAGTTAAAATATACATCAAGCTCTTCAAATAATTTTGTTATTTATTTGCTTGGTCATATAATGAAATTCTAGGTATCTATCCCCACATTGTCGAACATGAAATGAAAACTTATCCAAATACTAAACATGTTCGACAACGCTTATGTGTGATGAACCCTCCCCAAGAATTTGCCCTTAAGTTTGGGATAGAAAGGTTTCTTAAAGTTGGATTTATCTATCTGGTTCCCTTCACCGATGTCTATCTAACCCCATACCTTTCTATAAGAAGAAAGGGAGCATTTGTGTATGTACCAACTTTAGAGACCTGAATATGGCTTGTCCAAAAGATACCTTTCCCACACCATTCATTGATAAGATTTTGGATGAGTGTGTGGGAAGTGACATCATCTTGTTTATGGATGACTTTTCAGAATACAATCAAATCCAAATTAATCCCAAGGATCAACATAAAACTTCATTTATATGTCATTTTTGTACCTTCTCATACTGAAAAATTCCTTTCATCCAGAAAAATGTCGGAGCTACTTTTCACTAAGATATGACCTTCTTTAATGACCTCAAACATATTATCGAAGTTTGTCTGGATGATTTAGCTTCTCACTCTCAGTTGAGAGTGCATCATCTGGATCATTTTCATTAGGTATTTGAAAGATGTCATTGTTATCAAATTTGGTTAAATCCTAAAATGTGCATATTTTTTGTTAGGGATGGCTGGTTATTGGGATTCATTGTTTCTAAGGATGAGATTAGGATTGATTCACAAAATTTTGTGGAAATACTATGATTGTATGTCCCATGTGCAATTACACACCTTTAGAGTCTCAAAGGGATGGTAATTTATTACGTCAACTTGTTTTCAATTAAGCTAGTCCGACCAAGGGATTTATGCACTTGTTGAAGAAGCATACTACATTCTTATGGAATCAACAAGCCTAAGAGTCCTTTGACACTCTTAAGAAATCCTTGACATCAACCCAGATACTTAGTCCACCTAACTATAATAGGGACTTCTTGTTATATGTTTCTACATGTCAAGAGATGATTGGTATGGTTCAAGATAAAATCCATGAGGATGTTATTTATTATTTTAGTTGAAATCTTAATGATGTAGAAACTTGATATAGTCACATTGAGAAATTAACCTTAGCAACCGTCCATGCAGTCCAACATTTGAAACATTATATATTTCTTCACCAGACAATGGTTATATCCCATACCAAAATATTTCAATTTGTCTTGACTAGGTGGATGATAGGGGGGGTCATAATAAATGGGTTGTTATTAATTTTCAAGAATTCAACCTCGGATTCGTTTTGGAGAAATTGAAGATGTCGTTCGGTTTTGTTGAGCTAGTGATAGATCTCCCTAGTATGGATGAAGAAGACTCATTTATGGATGAACAGATTTTTCTCATTTCGTCTACGAACCCTTAGTATGGAAATATTATCTTCTATCTTCAGACCTTGAAGGTTCCCCCTCATATCTCAAGGGATGAACATCGATGCTTATGTCATAACCCTAAGAACTCTTTCATTATCGATAAAACTATGTATCTTCATGGGGTAGAATCAATTTTGGATCATTTTTTGAATCATGATGAGGCTGAGGTTGTGCCTAATGATTTCCATGGTGGATTGTGTGGTGGTCAGTTATCTCGGATCACTACCAGGGTAATTTTTAGGGATGAAATTTCGCCAATTGGCTATTTTTTGCATTTTTTTCAAAAAAAAAATTCGCTATTTGGTCATTTTTAGTGTCTAATATCGCCCATAATTACATAGAATGTGTTTTTTTAAATCGTAATATTCACCAAAATTTACACATTTCAGTGTTAATTATGTTTCATATTTAATATTTGTCTACCTATCTATAAACATGTTTTTTTCAATCCAAAACAATCACCTAAAATACTATACTTAAGTATAATATTAGAATCGTTAAAAAATACCCTAAGATTCGCTACAACCTAGAAAATAGTAAGAGCTAGTTATTATTGTTTGTTGATATTTAAAGATTTTGTTAATGTGATCAAGCGATGCCACCTTTTCTAGGTGTTCGTATGAAACATACACTCACATCCTGCCCTGTTGCACCTAATTATTACCATCGGTCCCTTCACCATCATCTACTAGGAAAACCACCACATTATTGTGGTCATAGATTACTACACAAAATGGAAATAGGTTATGCCTACGATTAAATATGATGGTGATATTTCTACTCACTTTGTATTCATTTAGATTGTCACATAGTTTGGAATCTCGAAGGATATTGACACCCATATTATTTCACAACCAAATTATGTCCCCGATTACTCATCGATCATGACTCGGTCCGGAGCCACCCCCTCCTATGCACATCCTGCGCCAAATAAACACATCCATGGGTCAACTTGGCCGACATAGTCATATTCGGGAAAAGTGGTCAGATTTGCAGCCCCTCCAGCTCCTCTGGTCTATTATGCACCACTGGTGCAATACACTCCGGCTCTAGTCTTGTCCCCTCTATTTTCCACGGGACATGTTTTCACTTAGCAGAACCTTCCCAACTAGCCCTACCCCAACAACAAACAAGGGAAGGGAAATAAAAATCAAGGAAGAAACTGAAGTAATAATCAGCCACAAGGAGGCAGCCAACCACCTAAACTTCCCACCAACAACGATGCCAACCCACTATCACAAAACCCCCAACATCCTGACTAACCAGGAAAGAACCCACAGTTACAAACCAATCATCTGTGTGCATTATGCAACACCTATGGTCATTACATGCATCTGTGCCCGCACATGACTCACATCCAACAACTTCTCCAAAATGACGCTCAACAGGATGCCAACACAGCGACGCAAGCTCAACCCAAGCTAGCACCACTAGGTCCTCTACGTGTGGTCCTTGAGAACCCTCTACCAAACCAAGGAATGGTTTCAACCCAACCCCTTGACCCACATCCTCCTGCAACTCCTGCCATGACCCCACCTATAGAGACTAGAGTCCATCACCTCATGACGGTGCCTTCTGACACGAACCTCTAGACTCAACGCAACCAGTATGCCTCCATAAAAAAAAATATTGACCCATTAGTGGAATCTACTTATAGTACTCCAGTTTACCCCTCCACTTATCTATAACCCCCACCAATGGGGCGACCAAAGTCCCACGGTTTCCTATACGACATATCGCCAACAACGTTACTATTCGAGTTGTCCTAAATTATAGCATCATTGATGACTTGGAATAATCACCTACAACCATGTGTGCTCTAAAAGTGTTGAAAACTTTACCGACAAAATGAAAAGTGTTGTTATCTGCACTAGGCATCATTGATCCCTCTGATTCTAGGTTGATCATGTCTGATCTGGATCAAGGAGAACCCAAGATGTCGTCCACCGTCTCCTCCCAAGTTTTTGTCTCAATTTGGAATTTGGTCGTACATCAATGTATCATTGATCAAGGGGGATCCACCTATGTTATGTTGACCTTTTTGTAGCAGAAATTGAGGTCCCCTACCCTTAAAATTTCCACTTGCTCCCTCCTTGCCTACGATGGCCGCTCTACAAAGGCCTAGGGAATTCTTCTCAATGTTCCTATTTCATTAGGGGATGAAATAGTTTTGATTGACATCGAGGTTATTAAATCCCAGCTTGATTATAACCTCTTTCTTGCACATAGCTACATATATGCCATGAGAACCATGGCCTCCACCGTCTTTCCATTCCTAATGTTTCCTCATGATGGAAATATTGTGACTGTCAACCAGTTGACTTACCATGATCTGTAGGGGCCAGCCTCATCAAAACACGTCATTCCTACCATTGATACCACCATTGACAATGTCTCCATCCCTTCCATATCTATTGTAGGCCTAGGACTATTTTCCAAGACTCCTACGGGGGACACCTTCCCATATTTACCACCTCTCCCTTTGCCGACTGACACAACGAATTTATGTACTATCACATCCAGTACCATCCCAACCACATCACAACAACTGTCGCAACCCCAACCACTGCCACCCCAGAATTATTGGGGATCCTTCCTAATCCACACAATTCCCTTCCTATTTCCACCATATGGTATCATTATCAAGCTTGTAATGGATACTCTTAATTGACCTAATTTTACATTGGGAATTCCAGTGTGGTACCTTGAACCACCTACCCTACTTTTGATACCCCAGGTTGTGTGAACCTACTGATATGGAGTAAAACCCTCCTCCTGGCCCATTGAACACGCATTTTGTCCCTAAAACTGACCCTCCTCTCCCAAAGAAGGTTGCAGGAAATTCCACCAAAGTAACAATAAATCCTTGCCTTTCCTAACTCAACCTTGCACTTTGTGCGATATCTAAGGTCATGGAACACAAAATTGTCTAGAGATACCTATCCTTCACACACACATAGATGCTATGGATACAACTGATGGTACTCCAATATTCATCATCCTAGATATGCCAACAGTCAAGAACAAGTCATTGAGAAAAATCCATCCTTGTGCAATTTGCGGCTTGTATGGCCACTATTCTCTCCGTTGACAAGACTTGTTCGAGTATCGGTAAGTCCTTGATGACATTTGGAATCACTAATGAGAACCAAAACCACCGTCATTGAGGAAATTCACCCTCCATCTTCCTCCTCGAACACAACCACCATTTAGACGATATCTACTTCCAGTAGTACTTTACCGTCCTTGACTTTGGGAGATTGACCTGATCTATTCTGACACCACTTTTGTGGCGACGGAGAGATGATCAAAACCACCACCGGTTTTACGCCATTTCACTTAGCCCATGATGTAGAGTCAGCTCTTCCCATTGAATTCCAGATTCCACACCCACGTACTTTGCGCCAACTGCAGAGTCTCCAAGGTAAGGCCAATTTCCTTCGCCATAAGTCCTATTCCTGAGTCACTCACCATACAACACTTGGGGACCAATTTTTTTTTTTTTAACATCATTTTTACTACGAGTTGGTGGCCCCCTCCAGTAGTTGCTCGACATCTAGTCACAGTGATTCCATTGTAGAAATACTTTGCATCGTTTGCACATGAGTAGGTGGATATAACCCCTTCTTATGCGCCTCTAATAGCCCATTGGAGTGTGTGGTCCCACACCTGCACATGCACATAGTATGTTGCACATATGATATAACTACCACTATGCTAGCATACTGTCAGGTCCGAAGACCTTCCCTAGAGTTCGAGGCCTCCCCATATCTCCCTGGCATTCCATGCCCATGTATGGATCATCGTCTTCAAGGATAGGAAGCTTCCACCATTGTGCAAAAAGCTCCTAGGTTAAGAAACGATCTTCTAGACTACCTCCCTCACTGATTTTTAGGCCATTTCCTAGAGTCACGTTTATTTGCATACCACCATGGGAATCACACCTTGTACATTGAGCTAGCTCCGTGCCCATAGGCCTCCATTTGGTCTATTTTTTACCCGTGCACCACTACACCAGGGGCAGCTTCACTAGAATCTAGTGAGATTCATCGAGAGTCCATTCGAGATGTATTTTGCACCACAGGGTTTGACTTTCCATCCTTTGTATTTTGACAAGATCCCTGTCTCATGCTCTCACTATGATTTTCTGGGCCATTTCCCAGAAGTCACTGCAATTTGCGTTCCATCATGTGAATCTCCATTTGTATGTATTACCATGTTCACGATCCATTCGCTCCATCCATACTGCATAGTTGGCCATTTTTTACTGCCATCCATCATCCCGCAAGGGGAAACTAATAGTTCTATGCATTTGTTCCTCTCAACCATGTTCATAAGATAATCTCTTTCCATATATCAAACACTCCCCCCTTTCTCGATTGACCATTATGGAGTTTTTGTTAAGCTCTTTTCTGACTCCTAACAGAATGAAAATATCGTCAAGCATGCTTTCTTCCTTTCACGCTCGTTAAAGTGCTTGAAATGGTGTCTATGTAGCCTCGTCTATATCCATTTTTGGACTATATAGACCATGATAATAAAAGGACCACCTTGGCACATTCAATATATGAATGTTTCCCTTTTCATCCTTTTACACTTTCTCTGGCATTGGGAACGATCTTTACAAAAAATCTCATCATGGGTTGTATTTAAGCTCTTTTTCAGCCTTCTAATCAAGAAATGATTTCCTAGAAAACTTGGTTTCATTCATGCTTGTAAAAGTATGTGAATTACCATCGAATCAATATAGATTTAACCTTTTTCAGGCTAGTTAGACCACAAACAGTAAAAAAGTATTCCTTCCCCAAAGGTTGAGAGAGCTCTCCTGCACACACTTTTATCCTTTTTTGAAATCAAGAGAGTACATACAAAAAACATACCACACTGGAGTCTTATTGATGTTTTCAAACTCTCTAAAAATGAAAACAACATCGAGCATTTACTTTCTTTTGCTCGTTAAAAATCCACGAGATCTTGTCATAATGGTGTCTTTTGGTGCCACCCTATATATTACAATTTAGCATCTTTGCCTCATTGAGTCGCCTTTGTTTAGAGTATTCTACGATGACTCTTCCATGGATCCTGTGAGTATTCATGTTCCAGTTACCTCCCTCAGGATTTCCCATTTACAGTTATCTTCTCAATATTACATCTATGACCCCTATCCCATGAGTCAATTTCATTTGCTTCCACATTAGCCCCATCATCATACTCTAAACAAAGGAATTTTTTGAGTCCTCTGTATTCCCCTGCCCCTATTCCCCCATTCAGTCTATCATTCCCTCAATTGTCCCACACCTTTGATTATCCTGCTCATGCTTCTTGTAAAGGAAACATTACTTCCTTACTTAGCTACAGGTCTCCCTTTGCCAACATCAACAAATATATTCCAGAAGATACACCCAGAGGTCTATGTATCCTGGTTTCATTCACCTTATTGATGATTTCCTTTGACCACTTGAGAGGATTCATTAGTGCCTCTCGGGGCATTTGTGTCTCATGTGCTCGACTTCAGCTACATCATCGCAATGTTGATATTTGTACATGGTATTTGTCCTTGCATTATTTGATAGAAGACCCTGACTGTCACCTGACTCTAGCACATTGGTGAGTCTATTCGGGGACCAAGATAGGTTCATGTCCCTTGTGATTTTTGGATTGCATTGGAAACAATTTTCAGAAACCCCATTGCAGTGCTTCCATGTATCTCTAGTATTGATGCGACATACTATACCACAAATATTCTATTTCCCAGTCATGGAATCCCTCTAGTTATGTACACTTCCATATTCAACAAAGAATTAGTTGTGAAGATATTGCATTCCAAGAAAATGCCATTGTTGATATGTATCAATTCTTCAGATAAGCATTGTATTCAACCTCTCATTGAGGCTACCATTATGTAGCATTGGTTGAATATATATTGATCAACTCCCATATTTCCTATCCTTGATTCAATTTCTTATTCATTTGACATTGTTACGAGCATGGGTATGCCCGCCTCGTCCATATACATGTCACATATTATATCTAGAGTCACCCATTGATGGGAACCATTAATAAAGAAACAAGATACACTCTAGTTCAAACGAGGAAGCGTCAGCTCTCCATAGGTCTCTCTAGTCTCTCCACTATGCCCATGATCCTTTGATGTCTCTCGACCATGCGATGAGCTCCTGCCCTAATACACCAGGGGGCAATCTGCTAACGTAAAAAATTGCTCACCTAACTCTGCATGGACTAAACCACATACATACATCGTTTTCCTACAATATTTCCCTGACTTTTGACCTTCACAATTGTATTTCAATTCCAAAACATCATTATTTACTATGGTTTACCTTCATTCTCTCCCAAAAAAGGGTCAAAAAATCCAAAAAAGGGAGAAAAAGACCCAAAAGGGGGCTAAAACCCTAAAAGGAGCTTAAAACCCTAAATAGGTCCCAACCCTAAAAGAGACAAAAGGTAAAAAAACCTAAAAACATATTATAAAAATAGTTTGAAGGTCTCTATCAAAAGATTCTTATAGCTTTTTCCATTATTTTATTCAGTGAGTACGATGAGACACATTTTACTCTCAAAGTATTCACACCCCATTTTTTCCATCATCCCATTTTCATGCCATTACCAGTTAGTACGTTGAGACATTATCCGTACCCACCTGAAAAAAACAAGCCTGTGAAGAGGCGCACCATTTTCAAGACGGTCATGGTGGCCCACTTTCAAAAGAAAGAAGGTCTAACTTTCATGTATTTTCTTTTATTTAGTTTAGCCGTATATGTTTATTTATTTCATTTTACTAATCTCATTTATTAATGTAGCTTTCTTTCATGAATTGTACCTTACTGTCCCATTGACGTAAGGCTGGTTCTTTTGCACGTAACAAGGGTGAGAACCCTGTTACAATGTTGATTTTTGGATATATTTCCATGATCTTATTCATATCTAAGGGGTTTTGAGGTACTTTTGGTGCTTTCAAGCTTCGAGCTTTGTTACCTTACCCATACGGTACATGTTGTCTACAACTATCTACATAAGCATTGATTATGTTACGGTGACCTTAGTTTCCTTACCTAGGTATTGCATGGGGGTTCTTGCAGAGTTTATTCTGTGAGTGTCCTGACCGATTTCAACATTTAGTAGGATTACAACATTGTGATCCTCCACCCCCTCCTAATAAGAGAGTTAGACATTTTAGGAAGTCTTTTTTCACAAAAAATCCTATACCAATTTTACATAAGTACTACATTGGAGTCACCATAGTTCTCTCCATTCCCATCATATGGAATAGGGGTAGGAGTCGTTCATATTCCTCCTTCATCTACTATATGGTTCCTCGAACCCCGGTTTATACCGACCTAGATGGGGCTAGGTCTTTCCATACTACACGATCGAATGTTTTAGACTTTATAGCCATCGAATGGAGATTTTCCCTTGGGAGGTCGAGTGTTGAGATTCATTTAGTTCCCGTAAGCTCAGGTACTCTTAAGTTTGGCTTGCCAAACATCACTGCAGACCCTATTGTTGGATTAGGGGGAAAGATAACCCCTTGCCTTTCTCATCAACTCAAACGTTGTCATATTCCACCTTCTACTCCATTTGAAAGAAGGTCTTCACTTCCTTAATATGGTCTTAACACCAGTGTTAAGTCGCTTGGGGGTGGTAGTGGATACATGACCATTGTGTTTATATTTTACATTCCTTCTTATGTCCCATTGTCCACTGCACTAACTCCTTTGAATGCCTTCCTTATGAAAAATCCTCCCTATGTCTCACATGGCCCCTTGGGAAGATATGATCCATTTAACTATGTTTTTCCCTCAACATATGGTTACTTACCTCCTTGAATTCCTGGGGGTCAACCGATCTATCAGTCTTATAACTATGGTTATATGGTTTCTCCTTCTCAGGGAATATCTTAATATAAAATACCGGTGAAGCCTTATATGGGCCATGTGGGAGGAATCCTCAACCCATTGTGAACGAATATTTCTAGGGAGTGTGGAACCAAAGGGCACAACCTAGGCTCCCATTTTTAGCCACGGTGAATCTTCCTGACCAATCAAAGCTTATGAATGACCCATTGTGTTAGCATCCAATGTGGCTCCTTTTCCTAGCCAAACTTACTTTGGATATACAAAAGTTTTAGGGTAAGAACAGAAAGGATATTGGTGATAATGTTACTACATTTCATTTTTGGTGCTCTTCAAACTCACTGAATAACGATTATGTTCGACTACGACTATTTCAACACACCCTCATAGGTTTTGTAGTGAAATGGTATATAGAGTTTTGTAGGGGAACCTATCAAACCTTCAATGATTTAGCCTTGGTCTTCCTCAACCTCTTTTAGCTATTGGTACCGACCTTTTGAGACATTTTAGAAAGATAATCTTACCCATATCTTTGGTCACATTCAAGAATGGTGTAGACGAAAGAGGTTGATTAAGGCCAACATTCAACCCAATTTTTTATTGGAATGGTTCTTGAATTCTTTATTACTATATAATGTGCAGGATGTCTCAACATCGGGAGTGACTACTTAGGAACATGCTATCTTTAGAGATCAACAATTATATTTGATTTATGCTCAGTTTGGGATTCTTTATGAGATTATACATGATGCACCGTTGTCAAACACTGATCCTAATTCAAACCCATGCCACATGTCAATGGCATTGTTGGATCCGTAAGTACCAAATATTTCAATCATGTTACAAATAAAATGAAGAATTTTGTTAGGTATAACTCTCGATTCATTTTCATTTCCAATGCAAATGCCTATATTTATACAAAGCACATGGCGGTTGGGTTTCACCTTCCGCTCAGCCTGTTTGGCTTCCTATCTAATCATATTCCTATTTATTATTTATTTACAATAATCCCGAAGGATTATTCTAACAATCCCCCTCTTAATCCGAAGGGGTGTTCGTAAGTCCAAGCATGTTTCTGAATCTTTCAAACTTTTCTCGTCCAAGCGCTTTGGTGAAGATGTCTACAACTTGATCATTTGTGGAACAATGTCGAAGATGGACTGTCTTGGCCTCTACATGATGTCGAATCAAATGATACTTTGTGTTGATGTGTTTGGTTCGATCATGGAATCTAGGATTCTTTGCCAGCTTGATTGCAGAAGTATTGTCGACCAACAATGGAGTGGAGTTCTCTTGTTTTTCTTGCAAATATTCAAGTATATTCCTGAGCCATACTATTTCTTTCATTGCTTCAGCTGCAGCCACATATTCTGCTTCTGTTGTTCAA
>LPNX010582787.1:51318-82536 GCA_001517045.1 Pseudotsuga menziesii | reverse complement strand
TCAACGCATATATCAGTCACTTAATATATCTATGATATATCACCAAGACGAGCTCTCTGTCTCAATATCAACGCAGCATGGTGAATATCTCATATTCTTCAACACTTCAGCTCCTATCCATCAACTCCAATGCACAATACACAGCATATACTCAACGCATATAGATTCAATATATTTTCTGCTCCAATATAGATTCAAACCTTCAACGCATTCAAATGCAGAATCAATAGGCCGCAGTCTTCACCGTCTCAATGCATTGATGAAGCGTATTCAAAGATGGGGTTTCACAATAAACTTCCGGGTAAATTTAGGGTTTGCAATGGTGAGATATCAGTTCAACGCAGTGGAATGTAGCTCACGTTTTTTTGTTTCATCGAATTTTGTAAAAATAAGAACGAACTATAGTCATACCACTCACGTCATAGCTCCATGCTGGTGACACCTCCAACGTCTCCACGCAGCCTAAAACATGGATACCGTCCTTCCTTTGCTTGCAAGTTTTGTTTCCAAACTCGTTGCAGAATATAATATCGTGGAACCGGAATCGCTTAGCAGCTTTTTCGTGGATTCTTTTGTGCCAGTGCTTGTGAGTCTTCTCAACCACGAGAGTAATGCAGATATAATGCTTCTTGCAACGCAGGCTCTTACTTATCTATGCGAGGTGCTGCCTTCGTCGTGCTCCGCGCTGGTGCAGTTCCATGATGATGTGAGAGTCCGAGAGAGAAAAAAACACATGTCTTCTATGCCAAGATGGACTAGAGCCAAATAGACGTCGTCTTGATTAGCATAACAGAATTCATTATCATATATCATACACAGCAATAGCAGCATATATCATACATAGCAGTTATCATTATACAAAATTTTAAACCAGCTCAAACGCAGCTCCATATTTCAATTGCAAAGGGTCTCCATGATACGCAGTACCAGATAGCAGCAATTAATACACTCACAGTAAAAAATCGCAGCACTCTCCAACTTCATGATACTCCACAGGAGCAGGTCAAAAATTAGGGTTTATGCTAATTCAGATTGGTAGAGAATAAACTCACAGATCGCAGCCCAGTGAAGCAGGTCGCAGCCCACCAAAAGGGAGCCCACAAAAATTAGGGTTTAAGACTAGTAATCCCAGAGAGGAGAAACGCACTCCTGGAGGGTAGACTCCAACACAGAAAATTAGGGTTTGCAGCACACATACTCAATTTAAAGGAATTGTAATGCAGGCAATGCATGCGACTCGATTGGCAGACTGATGGAGCAGTCTGGCAATGGACTAGCAAGCAGAATGCCAGGAATGGGAAGAAATGCAGTAGGAGTTATGGCAGACAGCCCTGCTCTGATACCAGTTGTTAGGTATAACTCCCGATTCATTTTCATTTCCAATGCAAATGCCTATATTTATACAAAGCACATGGCGGTTGGGTTTCACCTTCCGCTCAGCCTGTTTGGCTTCCTATCTAATCATATTCCTATTTATTATTTATTTACAATAATCCTGAAGGATTATTCTAACAAATTTATCTATTAACTAGTCTGTAACTAGACAATCTACCTCCTCATCCACTACCACCCAATTGATAGATGTACTTTCTGTGCAATCCTCGAACCAGAAGGGTAACCGGCAACCCTGGTGAAATAGAAAGAAGGGAAGAAATAGCAAGCGGGGTGGGAATAGAAAGGAGAATCAAAACCATGACAAGAATGATGATAATGGTGGGGGGGAAGTAACGCAAGTGGAAGGTCAAATTCCCTTGGAAGCTTTGCCGAGGAGACCATCTCTCCTACTTGTGCCATCGAATTGAGGATGCATCAAAGCTTATTGCATAGAGCCTAGCTATGTTGATTGATTCCCTTGCTCATAATAAAAATATGGCTTCAAGGACCTCGAATACTGTAAGGAGTTCTGGTGGGAATCAAAACCTGCTATATGTGTAAGGTGGTTAGGGTTGTATAAACGTGATGTGAACAACCAATCTTGTGACTCGTTCACAAGACTATGGCCTATCACAAGTAATGATGGGTAGAGAACCTCCACCTCCCAATATTTCTTTGCATATCAACAAGCCTAAAGTTATACCATGCATAAAAAAAAGGGTGTATTAAAGAATTAGGGGAACAATCCTAATTCCTAAGCCTCCAAGTATTATTCCATGATTGAGTATTTGGGCCAGAATCCTTGTGCCATGTCAATTATTGAAGTACTTTAGACTTCTCCTTCACAAAATTTGAGAGTGTTTTTAGTTTCTCTTGGGGTAGCTAACCTGAATGGATCCAGTATGGTTATATTTCAGACTCATGATATCCATCCTCTCTTTCCTTACCATGTGGCTTTCGAAGTCCATGTGGAGTGTTTAAAAAACACCATTAAACACATATTTGTTGATGAAGGTTATGAAACCTTCATGATGTATTTGGATTGTTGGAAAGGCTTGGGTTCTTCCGTGTTGTCCAAATATATGACTATACTAGCATCATTTGATGGACCTTCAATTAGACTACATCATCTTATTCCCCGACTTCTAGTCTAGTTTCGATGGAATACCGTGTCGGTCAAAGTTGAGGTGGTTGATGCGGCCCTCGACTGCAATATTTTGTTTGGATTAAAGTGGATGTATGCTATGATGGATATCATATCATCTACATCTTATTTCATGTGATTCCATACGAATATAGGATCATGACAATCGATCAACTGTCGTTTGATAATTCAAGTTCATCGGCATCATCAAGACCTACTATCCTGACCATTGATAATTCTCAGGTGACAACTGAGAATGTTGGTGTTGGAATGTATCCTTCATTAATGGAAAGTTTTAATATTTTGGCACCAATTTTAGAAATTAATACTACTCCTAGTGGTGTTACATCACCTTTGAGTTTGCTCCAATTTTGCACCACATATTTGGATGACCCATGGAATCTTCCTTCCTTGAGTACTTCGGACGAAGATACTAAACCTACTAGGGTAGAAATGTCATTTTCTACATCAGAGGCCGCTTATCAAGCCATACTTGATCTTACTATGGATCTTGGTCCTTCCCCTTCGTGGAAGGAAGAGGAGGATATTTTTGTAGTACATACTTGGGAAGTTGTATCATAATGCTCACATGATTACCTTGATGGCACTATTCCTTCGGATGAATCTATTCTCGAGGCCATGAATGGTCAAGAACAACCTTTCGAGGAGATGCATTATGGATCTTACTTCCTCTCGAAGCTCGAATGGATCGAGTGTGATGACTTTAGGATGACCTTAAGAAATAATTTTTGTCATCCTAGGATCCCATTAGTCACTCATGGAATATATGTAGAAGGAAACATAGTGAATATATCTACAATTATTCCAATCAACATTTCTAAGATTCATAGTATATTTGAGAATGTTTATAGCAGTGCTAATTATTCACCCTCTGAAGTTAAAATGTACATCAATCTCTTCAAATAATTTTGTATGTATCTTCTTGGTCATATGATGAAATTCCAAGTATCTATCCCCACATTGTTGAACATGAAATGAAAACTTATCCAAATACTAAACATGTTCAACAATGCTTACGTGCAATGAACCCTCCTCAAGTCTTTGCTCTTAATTTTTGGATAGAAAGGTTGCTTAAAGTTGGACTTATATATTTGGTTCCCTTAACCGATGTCCATCCAACCCCGCTCCTGTCGATAAGAAGAAAGGGAGCATTTGTGTATGTACCTACTTTAGAGACCTGAATATGGCTTATCCAGAAGATAACTTTCCCACGCACTTCATTGATCAGATTTTGGATGAGTGTGTAGGAAGTGACATCTTTTCGTTTATGGATGACTTTTCAGAATACAATCACGTCCAAATCAAACTCGAGGATGAACATAAAACTTCATTTATATGTCCCTTTGGTACCTTCTCATACCGAAAATGCCTTTCTACTTGAAAAACAATGGAGCGACCTTTCATCAGGATATAACCTTCTCCTTTCACGACATTAAACATATTATCGAATTTTGTCTAGATGATTTACATTCTCACTCTCAGTTGAGAGTATATCATCTGGATCATTTGCATTTGGTATTTGAAAGATGTCATCGTTATCAAATTTGGTTAAATCCTAAGATGTGCATATATTTTGTTAGGGATGGTTGGTTATTGGGATTCATTGTCTCTAAGGAATATATTAGGATTGATTCACCAAATTTTGATGCAATAGTACGATTGTATGTCCCGTGCGCAATTACACACCTTTAGAGTCTCCAAGGGATGGTAATTTCTTACGTCAATTTGCTGTCAATTATGCTAGTTTGACCAAGGGATTTATGCACTTGTTGAAGAAGGATACTCCATTCTTGTGGAATCAGAAAGCATAAGAGTCCTTTGATTCTCGTAAGAAATCCTTAACATCGACCCCCATACATAGTCCACTTGATTATTATAGGGACTTCTTGTTATATGTTTCTGCATGTCTAGAGATGATTGGCATGGTTCAAGATAAAGAAGATGATGAGCTCCATGAGCATGTCATTTATTATCTTAGCTGAAATCTTAATGATGCAGAACCTTGATGTAGTCATGTTGAGAAATTAGCCTTAGCAATCGTCCATGCAGTCCAACATTTGAGACATTATATCTTTATATGCCAAACAATGGTTATATCCCATATCAATCCATTTCAATTTGTCTTGAATAGGTAGATGATAGGGGTGATCATAATAAATGGATTGTTATTTTGTAAGAATTCGACCTCGGATTTGTTTTGGAGAAATTGAAGATCTCGTTAGGTTTTGTTGAGCTAATGATATATCTCCCTAGTGTGGGTGAAGATATGATTTATGAAGATCATTTATGGATGAACACTTTTTTCTCATTTCATCTACAAAAGCTTGGTATGGAAATATTATATGTTATCTTTAAACTTTGAAGGCTGCCCTTAATATCTTAAAGGATGAACATCGATGCTTGTGTCATAACTCTAAGAACTCTCTCATTATCGATAAAACTATGTATTTTCATGGGGTAGAATCAATTTTGCATCGTTTTTTGACGCACGAAGAGGCTGAGGGTGTGCTTAATGATAGCCATGGTAGATTGTATGGTTGTCAGTTATCTGGGATCTCTACCAGGGTAATTTTTATGGGCGAAATTTCGCCAATTGTTATTTTTTGGGTTTTTTTAAAAAATAAATTCGTTATTTGGTCATTTTTAGTGTCTAATATCGCCTATATTTACATAAAATATATTTTTTTAATCATAATATTCGCCAAAATTTACAAATTTGATTGAAGTTAGGAATAGATGTTTTACCTAACACTTCTGAATTAGAAGAATGTTTAGGCCACTTATAGCGTCTAGATGTTATAGTGGCTCTAGAGATAAATAAGCATTGTGTCAAGGCCCAATACGATAAGTTCGTCTATGCCCATTATTATAGTGAAGGTAACTTGGTCCTTTTATACGACTAAGATAAAAAACCATTAGGGGTGGGTATGTTCAACCCCATGTGGCATGGGCCTTACATTGTGAACAATGTCCTAAAGAATGTTTCCCATGAGTTATAGGAATATGAAGGGAATTCCTTAATGGATCCTAGAAATGGGCTCTACCTTAAGAAGTACTATGCTTGAAATTCAACTTAGGTTGGTACCTTGTATATTATTGTACAATTTGTGCATTATATTTTTATTCCTTGTAGTGTTATTAGTTTGTTGGCATGCTTCCTATTCTTTGGCAAATGTTGACAAAGTCTTCGATATACTTAGCATTCACTCACAATACCAGTCATCACACCTAGAACCTAGTTTCAGTTGCTTGGGTTATCTACACACCTAAGGGTCAACTAGTGTCTTTGGTAGGCTTGTATCTCTGACCATCTTCAAATAATGTTGTTGAATATAGCATTTTGATTGAAATATTATCCAATATCATTTTGAATTTAATTCAATATCTTGAATTTCTCCTGGACTCGCTATTAGTTGTGTCACAATTGAATTGCATGTATCGTATCAGATATCCTATGTTATTGACAAGATTCTTATGAGTAAGATTGTAATTGGAGCAATAGTTTGATTACATTACATATGTTCACATACATAGACATCATAATGATGTTTCCAATTCATATGCAAATTTCATTTTAGATTGGAATTTTTCTCATCATTAAAGAAGTAAGTACATAAAACATTCAAATTCAGACACATGTGTATATATCAAACCGATCACTATAAGCCTTTATTTCCGAATAAGCCTTTATTTCTGAATAAGTGTTCCAAAAAATGGTATCATTGTACAAAAATGGGGCCTTAAGCCACAAAAAAATATATGGATGCTATAAAATGAATATCCTAGAATCTATGCGTATCGGTCTAGATGATGGTCATGGTAACACACTACAACATTTTCCAAACTCCTAAACAACCTAACCCACTTACAGAATACATCAACCACATGCCTCTGCGTCACCTCGAGCAAGTCCTTGACTTGCACCATGGGGATCATGTTTGTCAATCAAGCCACGGTTCCATGTATTTTTTGTAATGTTCGCTCGATGTCAACACCAATCATCTCATCTCCTCATCCCCTATGTCAATCTCTTGGGAATCCATTTAGTTGTTGTAGAGCTATGTATGCACAAATAAACCTAGTGTCAGTACTTCATACCACCAAAAACATGTTTTTTTTTCCTTATATAAAAAAAATACCGAAAAAGTCAAATAATTAAAAAACAATTATGGGATGTTACCAATATCTCTAAATGCAGAACTTGGTTGTAGTGGCATGTCTAGATCTCCACAAAAGTTGATCCAATCATAGGGATAGTCATCTATGGCAGTGATATTTCACCGCAACAAGTGGAAGAAGTGAGCTGGGAAAGGTGTGGGTTCCCTACATCTCCCTAACCTCTGCATCACATCTGAACAAAGTTCTTAGGATGGACTTTGTATACTGCGAGAAAGGATCTCAACTCTAGGGCTAAGACTCGGTACCCTCTTGAAAAATAAAGTGCTCAATATGTTGGTAAACCCCAAAAAAATTATACAACCCAACTTGCAGTTCAACTATTGTTTCATACTGAAAGGAGACATCTCCATGATTTGTCTTTCTGAAGCTTGTAATTTATGGAGGATTGAAGTGGTGGAGTCTCAGGTGGAAGGACTCGGTTTCTTGATTTTTATGAGGTGCCGACATAGGTTTTCATTTTGTATCTTTATTTACATTAATAGAAATATACATTTGTCTTCTAATTCATGTGCAATTATGAATATTTTTATCCATTAATGTAAATTTTTTTATACATGTTTAAATTGAATCTGCTAGATTATATACTAACACTTTATATATCATGCTTATATATCTCTTTGTTGTTGAGGAAAAAGTGTAGGGACAAGTTTTGATTGAGAGCTTAACCGTGGTCATCTTCGGACATCTAGTTGACATACAGTTCTTATCCCTTAGTGAAAAACTTTTATTTTATGTATCTACCATACTTGAGAATTGATTGATTTTTGGATTCATACTGTCTATTGTGGTCCACTCAAAGCCATAGCAGGTTATGGCTTTTGATTTAGCTCTAGATTAACATTTTCTTTTGACTGTTTGCTTTCTTTGGATTCTAGGTGAATGTTTTATTTAGGTTGTTGGTTCTCATTGGATTCCATTGCAAGTGGATTAAAAATTCTCTACAAATTAAAAAAAAATGTTTTCAATTTATTAGTTATTAAAATTTGAATAAATAATTAATAAAACAACAAGAAATTAAAAAAAAAAAAATGAGTTACCTAGCTAGATGCTTGAACATCCCCATTGCAAAGTTGGATGGCATCTTTTAGATGCTTGGATTAGTGCCCTGTTGAGTTGGATGGTAGCACATGTGTCCTCATGTTATATTAAGGCATGGATTATTACCTTCGATTAGCTGCAGTGTTGTTTAACAATAAACAACCCTCTGGCCCTGTCTTATGTTTATCAAGAGCATGTGTGTACTCCTAATGTACATGTGCTAGAGATGGGCATGTGCTATAAGTGTGTGCATGATCTTGTTGCTTTGCAAATATGGAGGTTGGGGAATGTCGAACTAGGAGCATGTGCAAGATTCCATGAACATGTGCATGCTCATGTATTTTTTCTGCTATTGTGGTCTAGTTGCAATGGTTTTGGAGACCATATTTGTGTCGGGCCCCCTCCTGCTTATGATGAAAAGACCCTTCAGCCTTGTTTTATAATCAACTTGCCACAAATGGGCATAGTCGCCACATCTCTTCTCAGAGATTAAGCTACCACTAGTTTAGTTGTTTTTATTTTATAGTATGTTTTGTTTCATTCAGTTAATAGAATTTGAGTTTATTGCAGCACTGTGATATATGCATGTGGTTCTATATATGCTCTTTCATTTCGTTCTGACATAAATATGGATCAACATTTTCCAAAACATGTGCTCAAAATTCTAGAAACTACCCTAAGAAACAACCATCATTTCGTAAGAAAGGGGTTCCATCCTTTAGAAACAAAAACAACCATAGAAAACAATGTTTTTCGGTACATTGTCATTTCTAGATCGTTTTCAAACGAAACAACTCTATCCATTCCATTTGTGGTAACAATGGAATATGCTTCCATTTTTATTCAATTTTGGTAAGAATTTTTTAAAAGTCTTAGCCTAATGAAATATTTTAAAATGCGTCAAATCAAAACTAGTGTCAAATTTGTGGTGAGAGACAATTTAATAATATTGAATAAACCATTCAAATTTGGACTAATAGGATCCTTAATGTGTACCCAATGAATGCATTATTAGCCAATCAATGTATCCGAGTAATGATATAAACAACTTATTAAAAAATTGCCCTTCTTTTAAAATATTTAAATTTAGTCATCGCTGGCTAAGCAAGTGGTAAGTGGAATTGTTGAAATTGGTTGTAAATGGAAGGTCTCGTGTTCAAATCCCCCCTAAATTTCCCTGTGATTCTCCTAGTTAAAATAAATAAATTAAATTTACTCTTTCTTTCTTAGCAGGGTAAAATTAATATTTCAATCAACCAAAGTATGGGAGTAATGATATTAACAACTTCTTGAGAATGGGTCAAAACACAAAAGGTTGGTTCTTCATACATACATGTACATACAAGAAATCAATATTGTTTTAAAAATAATTTTTATTTAACATTTATGGAAATGGGTCAAAACAAAAAGAGTTGGATGTTCATACATACATGTACATACAAGAAAACATTAATAAATATATATCTCTAAACATAATTGATGTAGTGGAGTTATTTGGGCAACAATCCTCTTCAATGAGTATTTTATATTTGTATACTTCTAATTGGTGTAAATTCCTTCGGGTTAGGATTTAATTTTTTGTTCTCTCCTTAGCCCCATGTTTCTATATTTTAAATTTAATTTGAACATTTTTATTGGAGAAGAAGAGGTATTAGTGGCCCATAAACTAAATTTAATGAGTTACAAAACTACTTACCCATCATTTTTTTAAGGTGTACTCTAAATACTCTACATTTTCAACTTTTTTTAAGCATATTTTTCGGGGTGTTTTAGGAGTCCAGTTGGAAATTTAAATTTTACCCAAGAAAAATACTCGATTCCGACCAAAACCTATCGTAAATTCCAAAACTTAAAATAAATAGATAACTACTTTTTTTAATCTCACCATTACTTGAGCTATAAATAGAAGAGACGCCTCAACCATCAGTGAGTGTATTTGTACTTTTGTGTATTGTTGGGTTGGATTTCGTTCTGTGTTGTGTATGAGAGAATGGGAAGGAGGGTTCTATTTCTGCATCTGCTTCGATGCCTTTGAGAGATCAAGAAGAAAACAATAGAGAAATTGCTTAGTAAAGTTTATTAGAAAAAGCTAGGTCTGATTAAGAGTAAGAATGCATTGTCGATATATATAAAAGAACATGTACTGTTTTTCTATATATATTATTATTTATTACTATATGGTGCTGAACTTGAAACTATATTTGTTTTTAGTTTGCTAGCTTGAAGAATATTGTTTCTTCTTTTGTTCTCCTACTTCCGAGCTCTCTCAGAATTCATGTGGTCCCTAGAAATAAGTATTGCAATTACTATTGCAGCACTTAGCTTTTACTAATGACGATTCCAGGCCAGCGAATCAATCATTCACCCACAAAAGGTTCAAGTCAGCTGATTCAGACTTGGAATCTAGTGGGCCAATGATTCATTTGTGATATATATGAGAGAAAGGGAATGAGGGATCTATTTCTGCATCTGCTTTGGATGCCTTTGAAAGGTCAAGAAGAAAACAAGAGAAAGAAATTGCTTAGTAAAGTTTATTAGAAAAAAGCTTGATCGATTAAGAATAAGAATGCATTGTTGATAGAACATGTACTGTTTTTCTATATATATTATTATTTATTAATATATAGCGCTGAACTTGAAAATATATTTGTTTTTAGTTTGCTAATTTTAAGAATGCAGTTTTTCTTTTGTTCTCGACTCCCGAGCTCTCTCAGAATTCATGGGGCCCGAGGAATAAGTATGGCAAATAATATTCAGACTTGGAGCTCTAGTGGGCTAATGATTCATTTGTGATATATATATATATCTGCTTTGGATGCCTTTGAGAAGTCAAAAAGAAAACAACAGAAAGAAATTGCTTAGTAAAGTTTATTAGAAAAAGCTTGATCTGATTAAGAATAAGAATGCATTGTTGATATGTATAAAAGAACATGTACTGTTTTTCTATATATATTATTATTTATTACTATATAAAGCTGAACTTGATAGTATATTTGTTTTTAGTTTGCTAATTTTAAGAATGCAATTTCTTCTTTGTTCTCGACTCCCGAGCTCTCTCACAATTCCTGGGCCTGGAGGAATAAGTATTGCAATTACTATTGCAGCACTTAGCTTTTACTAATGGCGATTCCAGGCCAGCGAATCAATCATTCACCCACAAAAGGTTCAAGTCACCCGATCCAGACTTGGACCTCTAGTGGGCCAATGATTCATTTGTGTAATCCAGCTGTTCGCGGGACTGTTCATGATATTGATTTCGTTTGGATCAACTAGAGAAATATGAGCCATGAGCCACGTGACTAGTCTTGGAATTTGAGAAATATTGATTTCGTTTTTTTCCGAACCAAATCGTCCTGTGTTTTCGGCGGATTTTTTTAATAGAATCAGTCAAAATCATTAACGAAAATTGTTATTTTATTCATTGTGCAATCTGAATTTACTTGTTTTAGATTTAATGGCCGATTTTAAAATGATCAAAATATTTCAAATTACATTTAAAATAGAATTTCCACAATTTTTTCTCCCGTTTCTAGTTGAACACGTATTTGACCGCTTAAATTCACAAAGAATAGAAAATTGCAGGAATAAAATTATTAAAACAATCAGTTTGACGTTTGCAAAATAACTGTCAAAATTACAAATACTGATGGTAAATTGTAGCATCAGGAGTAATCTGTCAAAATTACCAAAATTTTAATGTTAAATTGTAGCATCAGGAGTAATCTGTCAAAATTACCAAAATTGTAATGTTAAATTGTAACATCAGGAGTAATCTGTCAAAATTACCAAAATTGTAGTATCAGAACTAATATGTCAAAATTATTAATAGCTGTTAAACTGTAGCATATTTGTATATATAACTTTTTGCGGCATTGTTCAAGTTACTTTCCGTTGGATTGTAATATTCCATCATGTCTCCTCAATACTGCAGATTCGACCCCTGCCCCCGCCTGCCAGTATGAGATCTAGCACAGGGTCGGTCACTAATACCAATCGCTATTCGACGACTTCATGGAAGGTTATTGATTATGGCAAGAATCAAAACTCAGTTTCTTTATTTTTGAAAGTATTCTAGTTATAAATTTCTGGTAAAAATATATATATACGTTCCAATTTTTCGTTGGAATTTAATCATAGTTAAAGCATCTTGGCTTTGTTAGGCTTTGTTAATAATAGATAAAGCATCTTGGTTTTGTTAGTTAGTCTAATTTTTCATTATCATTTGGCTACAAGCATAAGTAATCTATTTTTTGCAGGACGAGAAGCCTGAACGCACACTTATTATAGCAGAAGCATAAGTAATCTATTTTTTCCAGGACGAGATGCCTGAACACACACTTGTTATTATAGCAGTAGATGGAAGGGTTTTTCACCTTTCATTGTTAAATCCTGATGATTCATTCCACAAGATCATTTTATTCTTCTCCAAGTACTGCAATGGTATTGTAAGAGATGCACTTGTAATTATATTACTGGGAAAAGAGCTGGACAACTGTTAGTCCCGGGATCTTAGTGAACTATAATACATGACAACAACTATAATATGGTAATACAGGTACGAAAAGAGTAACTCCTCATATCCAAGGACAACAAGATGGATTTCAAAGTCTGAACATATCCGAATTTAGGAATACATATTCATTTCGGGTAAGGAAAAGCCCTCCTATTCTACATTCAAGAACTCACCACTTTTCTCCAAGAAATTGGACTGGTTCGTGAAACCAATATCTTCAACTTGTTCCAGAACATAAGAGCATAAACTAAACAAAAGCAATGCTGCACAAAGGGGTAAATATAGGAAACAATATAAAGCTTTCCTAAACACTACCACAACTGATTCCTTCCACGATGCCCGTAACTCAAACTCTTCTTCAGCTATGATTTCCACTTCATTTTCCACCCATCAGTACCACCATTTTTATCATGCTGAAAACGATGAAATGAATACCAATCAATCAAGTCTTTTGAAGGAATGTAACTTGATTGATTGATTGAATGAATGTAACTTGATAGATTGATCGTTTTAGCATGATAAAAATGATGGTCTTGATGGGTCGAAAATGAAGTGGCCATCATAGCTGAATTAAAGGTTGAGTCATGAGTCTCATGAAACGAATCAGTTGTGGTAGTGTTTAAGAAATATTTGTATTCTTTCCTAAATTTACCCCTTTATGGAGCATCATGGCATTGCTTCAGTTTAGTTTTTGATATTCAGTTCTGGAACCAGTTGTGGATACTAGCCTCACCAACTGGTCCAATTTCTTGCAGATGAGTGGTGAGTTCTTGAATGTATTCCCAGGAGGGATTCTCCTTGCCAGAATTGAATATGTTTTCCAAAATTCAGATCTGTTCAGACTCCTGAATCCATCTTGTTGGCCTTGGATCTGGCGAGTTACTCTCTTTAGTACCTGTATTACCATATCTTCAGTACTCCTGAATACATGTTTAAATCTGAATGTTTACTTATAATAATGCAACAACTAGGTTAAAACTTATGCACATAGCATCACATGTTTATAAGGATAGAATGTTCATAAGCATGTTTACTTGTAAAAATGCAACCACTAGGATATAAATTATGCACATAAAATCACATGTTAACGAGGATAGAATGTTCAGCAAGACATTCCTCATTTCCCTCTAGAGTGGCAATAACAACTAAGAAAACATGGAGGAAAAATGCACTCACCTCTAAAGACTCCAGAAATGTGAGATTTCCCACTATTGATGTGTTGCTGCTATGTAAACTCTCAAAGTTGTAGATAATGTTCTAATAGTTTCTTCTAGGAATGTATTAATGTTATTGATAAAGGAAAAAAGTACATATTGGCAAGAGCTTTCTCTTTCAAATAATCTAGGGAATAAGGTTTCTAGAAATGCATTAAAGGATACTGAATGTACCTGAGAAATGGAGGTACAAACCCATTTGGAACTCCGAATCTGGAGCTCTCTCAGAATTCCTTGAATCAATCATTGGCCCACAAAAGGTTCAAGTCACCCTATTGACACTTGGACCTCTTATGGGTGAATGATTTATGGGATGCCGTTATTGTTCATATGTTTAATCCAGGTGCTCGCAAGACTTTGAAAGGAACTTGTGGTACAAGTTCCTAGAAATAGGGACAATCAGTCTTGTAATTTGACGTTTTACAAAATGTCTTTTTGTAGTTCAACACATATTTGACCATGTAAATACACAAAGACTTCCCAAAATAACTACCAAAATTACAAATGATTACAAATGCTAATGTTTGATTGTAGTATAAAGAGTAATCTGTCAAAATTACAAAGTTGTAGCATGAGGACTAATATGTCAAAATTATTAATAGGTGTTAAACTGTAGCATATTTGTATATATACTTTTTAACTTTTGTGGAATTCCTCAAGTTTTTTTTGGTTGGATTGTGATTTCCCACCATGTCTTTTTTGTTATTATCTTTATTTTCAAGGAAGATTATTGAATAATTGGTTGCACTTTTGTCATTCAAATAATATAACAATATATATCCAAGCATTAGGAGGGAAAGGTGGCTTTATAAGTATAAACTCAGTTTCTTTATTTTTCAAAATTTTTAATTGTAGATTTCTAGTGAAGAACTTATATATGTTCCAATTTTGACACTTGACTATCAACTGCAATGTAAGTTTATACTGTAGAATTTATTGTTGGTTGTGGAGCTTGACCTTCGAGAGATATTATTCAATTGTGTTTGTACCCTAAGTTTATTGTACACTCGTTCCTCAACTTTGGGGTTTGGAGCAACAACCTGAGAAAAGGGGGTTCAAGGGTAGAGCCCCCAAGAAATGGGGGTTCGGGGCCGGAGTCCCCGAGAAATTTTTTTGGAATGTTTGTTGGCCAATAGTTTTGTCGACCCATGGTATTGGATTAACAGTAGTATTTTCCCATAGTGTTTTCTTTATAAAAGGAAAGCATTGTAATATGGCTGTGTATGGTATTGTATTGTATTGTAGCATTGTAAACTATAAATGACAAAACTATAAATGACTTTATAATCTAATTACATGGAAAACAGCTTAATATTAATAATTTTGTAAGATATCTACAGAAAAAAGTACCAGAAGGAAAAGCAAACCATTAACTTAGCCCAACAGAAAGGAAATGCGATAACAGTGCAATGTTTAAAAATACTAAAGTATACACAAATTGCATTATTCAATTAATTATGTAAAAACCCACTTTTTCACAAATTGAATTTACCAAATGGAAAATGTTTCATGTTGGAAAGTATTATCCTCTTTTCATATGGAGTGTATGGGTGAAAGAAAATTGAAATTCTATGTATATTTATATAAATATGTTTTAAAATGTATCCAATATAAACTTAGAGCCTACATGTGTTTGGTTTTATATTTTATTATCATTATATATATTGAGTTTTGGAACCTACATGTGCTACAAACATGACACATCTCATCCACGTTTGGCTATTAAAAGGGCCTCTTGGTTCAATGAAAATGGAAAATGAGAGTTATTGTGATTATGTCAACTAGTGAGGAATACCCATCGATAATATTTTAGGGTTATTGTGTTTATTCTAGATAAAATAGTTTCATGTTAGTATGGGTGGCCATATTGCTTTTAATTATTCACTCCAATCACATGGTGGGAAAGTGATCATACAACCTAGGAAGGAAGGAAATAAGAATCATAAAATATCGTTGGAGAAAACCCTAACGTACATCTATATTATTATAATTTTTAATTGTTAATTCTTGCTAGCTCATTCAGTTAAGGTGCGGGTCTCATTAGCACGATTAGCCTAGGAGCTAGTTGGGGAGGAGACACCAAAATATCCAACTACGTTGTGATTTATTAGGCAATTCAAACAAAAAGTCAAACAAACGAAAAAAAAATCTATTTTTAATTGTTTATTATAAAATGTGATAAAATCATTAAATGCCAATACAAGATAGTCCTAAATGTACAAGTAATTTGACAAAGAACAAAAAAAGAATCAAATATTATTTAAGGATACAAGTTGCTAACCCGTAAATATGGTATGTGTGCCTAGAGGTGGGATACAAACAGCTGACTTGGGAACTCCACGGTAATAACTTAAGCTATACAATATATTCATACAAATACTTTCACAACATTCTTATCAATAAATTCACTTGATATAAGAAATGAAAAAAGATTGCAACATAAAATATCAATCAATTTACATGATATGAGAAATGAAAAAAATATTTCAATGGAAGTGACATTATTTTGAATGGTTTGATGACTTAGATTCCCCTAGGTTCCAATTTCTTAGAAAATGCTTCAAATCATTGGTCCTGAGTGAAAAGCATTGAAACAAACAAAAAATTTCTATTTTTTTATTGTTTAGTATAACATGTGTTAAAATCATTCTTTGTCATGAGAAGATAGTTAGAAATGTACAAGTAATTTGACAAAGAATAATGAAAACAATCAAATATTATTTAAAGATGCAAGTTACTAACAAGTAAGCAAAGCTAATATCTAGTATGTGTGCTTGGAGGTGGGAGAAAAACAGCTTCCTGTGGAAATTGAGATTTAAAACATTAGTTGTAGAATATATTCATTCAAATATTCATATAAATAATTTCACGACACTCTTTGGAAAATATAAAAAATGGAAAAAGATTTCAACATTAAATATCAATTAATTTACATCAATGAGAAATGAAAGAAATATTTAGATGGAAGAGATATTGTTTCGAATGGTTCAATGGGTGGTCGAGCCTTACCTTTGGAATAATATTGAACTTCCTCTTCTTTTATCTATGAGGATATGGTAGTAACAAAATTGTATCAATTTTCCATGGGACACATTTTCTCCCAACAGAACCTTCCCAACCAACCCTGCCCCAACAACCAACAAGGGTAGGGAAAGAAAAATCAAGGAAGAAATCAAGGTAATCATCAACCACAAGGAGGTGGATAACTGCCTAAATTTCCCACCAACAACAATGCCAACCCACCAGCACAAAACCCCCAGGATATTCACCGACCAGGAAAGAACCCACAGTTACAAACCAATCATCTGTGTGCACTATGAAACACCTGCGGTCAACATGCATCTGTGCCCTCACATGGCTGGCATCCGAATTTTTTTCCAAAATGATGGTCAATAGGATGCCAGCATAGTGGTGCAAGGTCATCCCAGCCCAACACCACTAGGTCCTCCTCCCATGGTCCTCCAAAACCCTCTACCACACCAAGGAATGGTTTCAACCCAACCCCTCGACCCACCTCCTCCCGCAGTTCCTGTCATGGCCCCACCTACAGAGACTAGAGTCCACCACCTTATGACGATGCCATCTAACGTCAACCTCTAGAATCGACGCAGCCAGTATGCCTCCACCACAAAAACCACTGACCCCAAAAGCAACATCTACTTCTAACACTTCCAGTATACCCCTCCATTTATCTATAATCCCCACTGATGGGGCGACCAGATTCCCACGGTTTCCTATACGACGTATCACCAACAACACGAATGCTCAAGCTACTCTAAATTATAACATCGTTGATGACTTGGCCCAATCACCTACAACCATGTCTACTGTAGAAGTGCTGAAAAATTTACCAAGACAACGAAAAGTGTTGTTATCCACACTAGGTGTTTTTCATCACTCTGATTCTAGGTTGATCATGTTTGATTTGGATCAAGGAGAACCTAGGATGCCATCCACCATCTCCTTCCAAGTTTCGGTCACAATTTAGAATTTGGTCATACATCGATGTATCATTGATGAAGGGGAATCCACCTGTGTCATTGTCTGGCAGAAACATGGCTCCCCTACCCTTCAAAATTCCACCATCTTTCGACTATAGATGTTTCCTCATGATGGAAATATCGTGATTGTCAACCAGTTGACTTACTATGATCTGTAGGGGACGGCCACATCAGAACACATCATTCCTACCATTGATACTTCCATTGACAATCTGTCCATCCATTCCATATCTGTTGTAGGTCGAGGGTTATTTTCCAAGACTCTTATGGGGGACACCTTCCCATATTTACCACCTTTCCCTACGTCAACTCACACAATAGATTTGTTTACTGTCACATCCAGTACCATGCCGAGGACATCACAACATCAGTCACAACACCAACCACTATCACCCTAGAATTATTATGGTTCCTTCCGAATCCACCCAATTCCCTTCATATTTCCACCATATGGTATCGTGAGCAATCCTGTAATGGCTACTCTTAATTTACCTAATTTCACATTGCGAATTCCCGTGTGGTACCTTGAACCACCTACCCCAATTTTGATGCCCCAACTTGTGTTGAATCCCATCCAACCTATTGAGATGGACTACTACCCTCCTGTTGGCCCATTGCACATGCATTTCATCTCCAAAACTGCCCCTCCTCTACCAAAGAAGGTTGGGGAAAGGCCACCAAAGAAATAGGTGATCCTTGCCTAACCCCACCTTGCACTTTGTGCGATATCCAAGGTCATGAAAAAAAATATTGTCTAGAGATACCTATCCTTTGCACACACATAGAAGCTATGGATATAGCTTATGGTACTCCAATAGTCATCATCCTAGATATGCCAATAGTCAAGAACATGTCATTCAGAAAAAACCATTCTTACGCAATTTGGGGCTTGTATGGCCATTATTCTCACCATTGAAAAGACTTGTTAGAGTATCGGTATTTTCTTCATGAACTTTGGCAACACTCGTGAGTACAAAACCACCGTCATTGAGGAAATTCACCCGCCATCTACCTCCTCGAACACGGCCACCACTTAGACAATATCTACTTCTAGTAGTACTTTCCTGTCCTCGACCATGGGAGATCCACCTGTATCTATCCCGACACCACTTTCATGGCGACAGAGATATCATGAAAACCACCACCGGTTTTACCCCATTTCACTTCGATCATGACATTGATTCGGTTCTTCCCGTTGAATTCCAAATTCCTCCCCCGCGTACTTTACGCCAACTGTAGAGTCTCCAAGGTAATGCCAATTTCCTTCGCCAGAGGCCCTATGCCTGAGTCGCTCACCATGCAGCACTTGTGGAATAGTTTTTATTTTTTGTTTTACATGATTTTTAGTATGCGTTGGTGGCCCCCTCTAGTTGTTTCTCCATGTCTAGTTGCAGTGAGTCTATTGTAGAAATCCTTTGCATCATTTGCACATGAGTAGGTGGATATAACCCCTGCTTATGCGCCGATGGTAGCCCACTGGAGCGTGGGGTCCTAAGTCTACACATGCACATAGTATGTTGCACGTATGATCTAACTACCACTATGCTATCATACCGTCAGGTCCCAAGACCTACCCTAGAGGTCGAGGCCTCTCCATATCTCCCTGGTATTCCATGCCCATGTATGGATCATCCTCTACAAGGATAGGAAGTTGCCACCATTGTACAAAAATCTCCCAGTTTGAGAAACGATCTTCTAGACTGCCTCCCTACTTATATATTCTTTAGGCCATTTCCTGGAGTCACGTCAATTTGAATACCACCATGCAAATCACACCTTGTACGTTGAGCTAGCTCCATACCCATAGGCCTCCATTTGGTCTATTTTTTACTTGTGCACCATTACACTAGGGATAGCATCACTAGATTCTAGTGAGAGTCATTCGGAATCCATTTGAGATGTATTTTTCACCACCACGTTCAGTTTTCTGTCCTCTGTCTTTTGATGAGACCCTTGTCTCATGCTCTCACTATGATTTTCCAAGCCATTTCCTGGAAGTCACCATGATTTGCGTTCCATCTTGCGAATATCCCTTTGTATGTATTACCATGTTCATGATCCATTCACTCCATCCATACTGCACAATTGGCCATTTTTTACTGCCATCGATCGTCCCGCAAGGGGGCCCCCACTGTTTTATGCATTTATTCCTCTCAACCATGTTCACAACATAACCTCTTTGCATATATCGAACACTCCCCCCTTACTCGATTGACCATTACGTAGTTTCTGTTAATCTCTTTACTGAATCCTAACATAATGAAAATATCATCGAGCATGCTTCCTTCCTTTCATGCTCATTAAAGTACTTGAAAGGGTGTCTATGTAGCCTCGTTTATATCCATTTTTGGACTATATAAACTATGCTAATAAAAGGACCGCCTTGGCACATTCAATCCAGGAATGCTTCCATTTGCATCCTTTTACGCTTTCTCACGCATTGGGACCGATATTTACAAAAACGCTCATCATGGTTTGTGTTTAAGTTCTTTTCCATCCTTCTAATCAAGAAAATATTTCCGACAAAACTTGGTTTCGATCATGCTCATAAAAGTATGCGAATTACCATCCAATTAGTATAGGTTTAACCTTTTCCGGATTGATTGGACTACAAATAGTAAAGAATTATTCATTCCCCAAAGGTTGGGAGAGCTCTCCTGTGCACACTGTTATCCTTTTTTTAAATCAGGAGAGTACATAAAAAAAAGAGACCACACTGGAGTCTTCTTCATGTTTTCAAACTCTGTAAAAATGAAAACACCATCGAGCATTTACTTTCTTTAGCTCGCTAAAAATTCATGAGATCTTGTCATAACGGTGTCTTTTGGTGCCACCCTATATATTATAGTCTAGCATCTTTGTCTCATTGAGTCAAATTTTTCAAAGTATTCTGTAATGAGTTTTCCTTGGATCCCCTAAGTAGTCATGTTTTAGATACCTCCCTAAGGATTTTCCATTTGCAGTTATCTTCCTGGTATTACATCTATCACCTCTATCCCATCAATCAGTTTCATTTTCTTCCAGGTTATCCTTGTCACCATACTCTGAACAAAGGAAGATTTTGAGTCCCCCATATTCCCATGCCCCTGGTCCCCCAATCAGTGTGCCATTCCTATGATTGTCCCACACCTTTGATTATCCCTCTCATGCTTCTCATCAAGGAAACATTATTTCCTTGATTAGTTGCAGGTCTCCCTCTGTCAACATCAATAAATCTATTCCAGAGGATAGACCCAGAGGTCCCTATATCCTGGTTTCATTCACCTTATTGATTAGTTCCTTTGACCACTTGAGAGGATTCATTAGTGCCTCTCAAGGTGGTTGTGTCTGATGTGCTCGACTTCAACTACATCATCGCGTCGTTGATATTTGTACAAAGTATTTTTCCATGCATTATTTGATAGAAGACCCTAGTTGTCACATGACTCTAGCACATTAGTGAGTCTATTAGGGGACCGAGACAGGTGCATGAAAACCCCATTACAATGTTGATCACTAGAAATATTTGCAGACGTTATTATGTGAGTGTCCTAACAAATTTCAACATTTAGTAGGATTACGCCATTGTGATCCTCCACCCCCTCATCATAAGAGGGTTAGACATTTTAGGCAGCCTCTTTTCACAAAAATTCCTGTACCGATTTTACATAAGTACTACCTCAGATTCACCATAGTTCTCTCCATTCCGATCATATGGAATGGGGGTAGGACTCATTCATATTCCTCTTTCATCTACTACATGGTTCCCAGAACCCTGGTTTATACCAACCCAGATGGGGCTGGTTCTTTCCATATGACACGAGTGATTTTTTCCAAATTTATAGGCATCGAATGGATATTTTCCTCTGGGAGGTCGAGAGTTGAGATTCATTCAGTTCCTGTAAGCTCAGGTCTTTTTATGTTGGCTTTCCAAACATCACTTCTAGCATCCCATCACCCACCCGATGTTCTAGTGCATACGTTTCTGTTGTATTCGGGGGAAAGATAACCCATTACGTTGTGCATCAAATCAGAATTTGTCATATTCCACCTTCTACTCCATTGGACAGAAGGTCTTCACTTCCATCATTTGGTCTTAACACCAGTGTTAATTCCCTTGGGGGTGGTAGTGGATACATGACCATTGGTTTTATATTTTACATTCCTTGTTATGTCCCATCGTCCACCACACCAACTCCTTTGAATTCCTTCCTTATGAAAAACCCTCCCTATTTCTCGCATGGCCCCTTGACAAGATATGATACATTTAACTATGTTTTTCCCTTGACATCTGGTGCAATTGTGTTTGGAGGCTACTTACCTCCTTAAATTCCCGGAGGTCAACCGATCTATGAGTCTTATAACTATGGTTATATGGTTTATCCTTCTGAGGCAATATCTTAATACAAAATACCTGTGTATCGATATATCGGCCATATGGGAGAAGGCTATTATCTAATCAATCAATTCCATTTCCTTAATCAAAATCAACCCGATGTGAACCAATATTTCTAGGGTGTGTGGAACCAAATGGCACAACATAGGCTCCCGTTTTTAGCGACTTTGAATCTTCTGGACCAATCAAATCTTATGAATGACCCATTATGTCTTGATCCAATGTGGCTCCATTTCCTAGACAAAATTACTTCGGATATACAAAAATTTGAGGATAATAAAGGAAAGGATCCTAGTGACAGTGTTACTACATTTCCTTTGTGGTTCTCTTCGAACTCACTGAATCATGATTTTGTTTGAGTACGACTATTTCAACGCACTCTCACAGATTTTGTAGTGAAATGGTATATAGAGTTTTCTAGGGGAATCTATCGAACCTTCAATGATTTATCCTTGGTCGTACTCAACCTCTTTCAGCTACCGGTATCGACCTCTTCTGAACATTTCAGAAAGATAATCGCACCCATATCTCTTATCACATTCAAGAATGGCATAGACGAAAGATGTTGACTAAGGCCAACATTCAACGCATTTTTTATTGGAATGGTTCTTGAAATATTTCTTAGTATATATTGTGAAGGATGTCTTGACATCCTGAGCGACTACTTAGGAACATGTTATCTTTAGATCTCAACAATGAGATTTGGTTTATGCTCAGTTCGGGATTCTTTATGAGATTATACGTGATGCACCATTGTAAAACACTGATCCTAAGTTCAAACCCATGCCACATGTCGATGCCATTGTTGGATCCATAAGTACCAAAGATTTCAACCATGTTACAAATAAAATGAAGAATTTATCTATTAACTAGTCTGTATCTAGAAAATCTAGCTCCTCATCCACTACCACCCAATTGATAGATGTACCTTTTGTACAATCGATGAACCAGAAGGGTAACCAGTAACCTGGGTGAAATAGCAAGAAGGGAAGAAATAACAAGCAGGGTGGGAATAGAAATGATAATCTAAACTATGACTAGAATGATGATAATGGTGGGGGGGAAGTAACCTAAGTGGAAGGTCAAATTTCCTAGGAATCTTTGTCGAGGAGACTGTCTCTCCTACTTCCGCCATCGAATTGAGGATGCCTCTAAGTTTATTGCATAGATCCTAGCTATGTTGATTGATTCCCTTCCTCATAATAAAAGTATGGCTTCAAGGACCTCAAATACCGTAAGGATTTCTTGTGGGAATCGAAAACTGCTATATGTGTAAGGTGGTTAGTGTTGTATAAACATGATTTGAGCAACCACTCTTGTGACTCGTTCACGAGACTGTGGCCTGTCACAAGTCAACATGGGTAAAGAGCCTCCGCCTCACAATATTTATTTGCAGATCAACAAGCCTAAAGGTATACCATGCATAAAAAATGGTGTACTAAATCATTATGGGCACAATCCTAATGCCTAAGCCTCCAAGTATTATTCCATTATTGAGGATTTGGGCCAAAATCCTTGTGCGATGTTGATTCTTGAAGTACTTTAGAATTGTCCTTCACAAATGAGAGTGTTTTTAGTTTCTCTTGTGGTAGCTAGAATGAATGGATCCACTATGGTTATATTTCAGACTCATGGTATCCATCCTCTATTTCCTTACCATGTGGCTTTTGAAGTCCATGTGGAGTGTTTAAAAAACACCATTAAACACACATTTGTTGATGAAGGTTCGGCAACCTCCGTGATGTATTTGGCTCTTTGGAAAGGCTTTGGTTCTCCAGTGTCGTCCATATATGTGCCTATACTAGCATATTTCGATGGACCTTCAATCAAAGTGCATTCCATTCTTCCCTAAGATATATTCTAGTTTGGAGGGAATACTGTGTCGGTCGAAGTTGAGGTGGCTGATGCGACCCTCGAATACAATATTTTGTTGGAATGAAAGTGGATTTATGCTATGATGGATATCATATCATCTTCATTCTGTTTCATGTGATTCCATTACGATTATAGGATTGTGACAATCTATCAACTGTCGTTTGATAATTCAGGTTCATCAGCATCATCGGTACATACTATCTAGACCATTGATAATTCTAAGCTGACAACTGAGAATATTGGTGTTGGAATGTATCCTTCATTAATGGGAAGTTTTAATATTTTGGAACCAAGTTTAGTTATTAATAATGCTCCTAGTGGTGTTACATCACCTTTGACTTCGTTTCCATTTTGCACCACGGATTTGGATGACCCATGGAATCTTCCTTCTTTGAGTACATCAAACGAACAAATTATACCTACTAGGGTAGAAATGTCATTGTCTACAGCAGAGGCCACTTATCAAGCCACACTTGATTTTACTATGGATCTTGGTCCTTCCCTTTCATGAAAGGAAGAGGAGGATATTTTTTCACTACATGCTTAGGAAGTTGCATCATAATGCTCACATGATTACCTTGATGACACTTTTCCTTCAGATGAATCTATTCTTGAGGCCATGATTGGTCCAAAACAACGTTTGGAGGAGATGCATAATTGATCTTACTTCCTCCTGAAGCTCTAACGGATCGAGTGTGATGACTTTAGCATGAACTTAAGAGATAATGTTGCTTATCCTAGGATGCCATTGGGAACTCATGGAATATATGTATAAGGAAACATGGTGAATATATCTAGAATTATTCCGATAAAGATTTCTAAGATTCATAGTATATTTGGGAACATTTACATCGGTGCTAATTATTCACCCTCTAAAGTTAAAATATACATCAAGCTCTTCAAATAATTTTGTTATTTATTTGCTTGGTCATATAATGAAATTCCAGGTATGTATCCCCACATTGTCAAACATGAAATGAAAACTTATCCAAATACTAAACATGTTCGACAACGCTTATGTGCGATGAACCCTCCTCAAGCATTTGCCCTTAATTTTGGGATAGAAAGGTTTCTTAAAGTTGGATTTATCTATCTAGTTCCCTTAACCGATGTCTATCTAACCCCATACCTGTCTATAAGAAGAAAGGGAGCATTTGTGTATGTACCAACTTTAGAGACCTGAATATGGCTTGTCCAAAAGATACCTTTCCCACACCATTCATTGATAAGATTTTGGATGAGTGTGTAGGAAGTGACATCATCTTGTTTATGGATGACTTTTCATAATACAATCAAATCCAAATTAATCCCAAGGATCAACATAAAACTTCATTTATATGTCATTTTTGTACCTTCTCATACTGAAAATTTCCTTTCATCTAGAAAAATGTCGGAGCTACTTTTCACTAAGATATGACATTCTTTAATGACCTTAAACGTATTATCGAAGTTTGTTTGGATGATTTAGCTTCTCACTCTCAGTTGAGAGTGCGTCATCTGGATCATTTTCATTAGGTATTTAAAAGATGTCATTGTTATCAAATTTGGTTAAATCCTAAAATGTGCATATTTTTTTGTTAGGGATGGCTGGTTATTAGGATTCATTGTTTTTAAGGACGATATTAGGATTGATTCACCAAAGTTTGTGGAAATACTATGATTGTATGTCCCACGTGCAATTACACACCTTTAGAGTCTCCAAGGGATGGTAATTTATTACGTCAATTTGTTTTCAATTAAGCTAGTCTGACCAAGGGATTTATGCGCTTGTTGAAGAAGCATACGACATTCTTATGGAATCAACAAGCCTAAGAGTCCTTTGACGCTCTTAAGAAAGCCTTGACATCAACCCGCATACTTAGTCCACCTAACTATAATAGGGACTTCTTGTTATATGTTTCTACATGTCAAGAGATGATTGGTATGGTTCAAGATAAATAAGGTGATGAGATCCATGAGCATGTTATTTATTATTTTAGTTGAAATCTTAATGATGTAGAAACTTGATATAGTCACATTGAGAAATTAACCTTAGCAACCGTCCATGCAGTCCAACATTTGAAACATTATATATTTCTTCCCCAGACAATAGTTATATCCCATATCAATCAATTTCAATTTGTCTTGACTAGGTGGATGATAGAGGGGATCATAATAAATGGTTTGTTATTAATTTTCAAGAATTTGACCTCGGATTTGTTTTGGAGAAATTGAAGATGTCGTTCGGTTTTGTTGAGCTAGTGATAGATCTCCCTAGTATGGACGAAGATATGATTTATAAAGACTCATTTATGGATGAACAGATTTTTCTCATTTCATGTACGAACCCTTGGTATGGAAATATTATCTTCTATCTTCAGACCTTGAAGGTTCCCCCTCATATCTCAAGGGATGAACATCGATGCTTATGTCATAACCCTAAGAACTCTTTCATTATCGATAAAACTATGTATCTTCATGGGGTAGAATCAATTTTGGATCGTTTTTTGAATCATGATGAGGCTGAGGTTGTGCCTAATGATTTCCATGGTGGATTGTGTGGTGGTCAGTTATCTGGGATCACTACCAGGGTAATTTTTAGGTGTGAAATTTCGCCAATTGGCTATTTTTTTGCATTTTTTTCAAAAAACAAATTCGCTATTTGGTCATTTTTAGTGTCTAATATCACCCATATTTACATAAAATGTGTTTTTTTAAATCGTAATATTCACCAAAATTTACACATTTTAGTGTTAATTATGTTTCATATTTAATATTTGTCTACCTATCTATAAACATGTTTTTTTGAATCCAAAACAATCACCTAAAATACTATACTTAAGTATAATATTAGAATCGTTAAAAAATACTCTGAGATTCGCTACAGCCTAGAAAATAGCAAGAGCCAGTTATTATTGTTTGTTGATATTTAAAGATTGTGTTAATTTGATCAAGCGATGCCACCTTTTCCAGGTGTTCGCATGCAACATACACTCACATCCTACCCTATTACACCTAATTATTACCATCGGTCCCTTCACCAAGTGGGGGTGCATTTTATGGATTTAAACCCATCATCTGCTAGGGAAACCACCACATTATTGTGGTCATAGATTACTACACAAAATGGAAATAGGTTACGCCTACGATTAAATATGATGGTGATATTTCTACTCACTTTGTATTCATTTAGATTGTCACATGGTTTGGAATCTCCAAGGATCTTGACACTAACCATGGAAGACACATTCAAAACAAGATGATGGCATAACTAGCCGTTAACTTAGGGTATAAGAAATAACATTTTTATTCTTACAACCCCTAAGCAAATGATGGGGTCAAGGATGTTAACAAATACCTTAAGGCCATTTTACAAAAAAACATCTAACAAATAAAAAAAATGGGTCATCATGTTACACCCTTTTTTGTGGGCTTACTAAACCACTATTAAGACTTCCACTAGATTTTTCCATATCAACTAGTGCATGGGGTGGAGATGATTTTACTGGTTGAATGCGAGATCCCTTCATTCAAGATAGGAATAGAATTTTTACCTAAGACTTCTGAGCTAAAATAATGTTTATTCCACTTATAGCATCTAGATGAGCAGTGTCGAGATGTTGTAGTGTCTCTAGAGATAAATAAGCACTGTGTCAAGGTCCAATGCAATAAGTCCGTACGTTCCCATCATTATAGTGAAGGTAACTTGGTCCTCTTATATGACCAAGATAGAAAACCATTAGGGGTGGGTAAGTTCAACCCCATGTGGCATGGGCCTTGCATTGTGAACAATTTTTTATAGAAAGTTTCCCATGAGTTCTAGGACTATGAAGGGAATTCCTTAATGGATCCTAGCCTTAAGAAGTACTCTGCTTGAAATTCAACTTAGGTTGGTACCTTGTATATTGATGTACAGCTTGTGCATTGTTTTTTTGTTCCCTTGTAGTGTTGTCAGTTTGTTGCCTTGCTTCATATTCTTTGGTAGATGTTGAGAAAGTATTGAATATATTTAGGATTCACTCACAGTGCCAGTCGTCACACCTAGAACCTAGTTTCAGTTGCTTGGGTTATCTACACACCTGAGGGTCAACTAGTGTCTTCAGTAGGTGTATATCTATGACCATATTCAAATAATATTGTTGAATATAGCGTTGTGATTGAAATATTATGCAATATCATGAAGTTCTCCTAGAATCCTAGTTAGTTGTGTCACAATTGAATTGCATGTACTTTTAATCCCATACATGCGAGTACGGGATTAAAAGTTGTGTACAACAATAAAAAGGTTTTTTTAGGGATGAAATTCGAAACATCAAAGTATAATATCATTCAATGGGGTCTAAAGAGTCTGCAGAGGGACAAGGAAGGCCATAAACATGTGATCAACCATGTGTGATAAAATCAACTATAGCAGATGCTCCCTAATCTGTGAGGTCAGAGGGGTAACTTGATGGATGAAATACATTATAAAATCCATCCCAGAAGTAGAGTGATGAAGAACCAGGTTGAAGAACCAGCCATTCATTAGTATAGTACAATAATCAATCCCTACCTGTGACTGCAAATACATATAGAAGTCCTGGATACATAAGAGTACAATGGCCATGAATAGGCATGATATAAAAAATGTGACATGTGTGGTCATCTCAACATACAATATATAATAGATCAGAATCTCCATGATAAAATTATACAATGGATCAATATCTACATATAAGTTGAATATATACAATGGATCAAGATCTCCATAATGGCTGAAGATATCTGACATACACTAGAATAAAATCATGAGGGCTGAAATATCATGAACACTGGCATGATCAAGGAGGTAGCATATGTGGAATTTCGCCAAGCTTGAAAGTTTTCTACACAAATCGATACGAGTACATGTCCTACTATGTGAATAGAGGTGTCAAAGTTGAACATAGTAGTCCATCATCTGATTACGGGTCATTGATCTATACCTTTTACATACTTGAGATCACCCATCGATAATGAAAATGGGAATCAAGGTACTAGAGTGCAATCTAACAAGTGTGAATAGATGTTTTGAGTTCAAACACTTGGAAGAATCCATCGATCAGGGGACGTTGATGTATTCCCAAAAATTTCAATGGAGAGAGAACCTACCACTAGTGACTATAAGTCTCAAGGAACTCAAATGACTCTAGACTCATATGCCACAATAAATTATTTGAATTCGATGGGATGGAATATGCTGGAAGGAGGGCATTAAGGCATCCCCCATCACCAACATGAGGTACTCAACAACACTATATAATGTGGAAGAACTTGAACACGATGTGTGTGAACCAATAATAGTACCGGGAATGGTCGACATGCAAATTCAAGACAACTGAGGAATGGCTGGCTCAGGCTTCAACTTCCTTTGAACAAGATCATAAAGGAAAATGGTGACTGCAAGTAGACAGCATGGACTTGATATGAAAACTGGGACATCTCTGTGACACAGGAGGCATCAACAGAGGCTCCACAGGCACTGGAAGCTTAACAACTTGGTGGAGATAAACTTAGAGTAACAAGTACATCTTTTAAATTCAAACTAATAACCCAACCAACGGATGTGATATACAGTGCTTTGTTTGAAGGAAACATGACTCGACTGCTACCGAAGATAACATCTTTTCCTCTCCGGATTTTTGGTTTTTTTTATTTTTTTGGACTTTTTCATATATTTTGAAAATCTTGAAAATAATAAAGTGCTTTATAGTTACAAATATAGGAGGAGATGAGTTTCATGGGACAAGCAAACTAGTTCCAAGAAATAGAACATACCTATTCTCAATGCAAGGAAACATGTGCAAGATAACGACACTCGGGGGAAGGTCCCCTCCCGGTAAAAAATGGGGAATTAAGTTGCAAAAGATATGTAAAAAAGCTCTTGTTGGCTAGACATGAGACAAAATCAGGCTATATGGCTGATAATCAAAGTTGGGAAAGTTTGCAAAAGGCTCAATAAGGAAAGAAAAACTCATGATAATGTAATTACAACATGACATATACAAAGCAGTCCCGAGGGGATTCCCAGCATAAAGTTCAAGAGGAGTATGAAGCTCTTACTCCAAGTTATGGAGGGACTAAAAAGGGAGTCCCACAACTTAAAGGAGGAATCTTAGCATAGGAACCAACTGCAAAAAGGATCTAACTAGGGAACCCATGTATGGGAAATATCTACCATTAACACAATACCACTTTGAACAGCAACATGAAGGTTCCGTGATATCGTTGAATGGGTTCATACATAAGTTTAAAATGAAATGTTCATAAGGTCATGGAAAATGAAAGCGTATGTGAAATCCTAACCTATATGCTATTTTAGACATCATACTTGTAATAGGCATGAACAGGTATAATCCGCAGAGAGAGTGTGTACAAAAAATGTATCCTACATGACAATAATATTAGTCCAAAACAATTGGAAACAGTCAGTAAAGAGTCCAAACTATAGGCCACAAGGAGGAATGATCATGAAAAATGCATCCAAAGGAAATAGTGTGGTGGATGATGGGACATAAAAAGGAATGTAAAGTGTAGACCCAATGTTCACGTATCCACTACCGCCCTCGTGAGGGTGAACATTGTTGTTGATACCAGATGAAGGGAGTGATATGACAACTCTCAAATCCATAAACAAGGTAAGGGGTTGTAGTGTCCCCTAGACCAACACCAGGGTCAATAATAGGAACAAGGACGGATGACAGGATAATAGGCATGACGAAAATAAAAGGATCCGAAATCAAGAGAAAGAAAATATACTCAAGTAAGCACGATCCCAAAATCCAACTAGCACACAAAGAGCACACTCCTAAGAAACTCTACAGCCAAATATAAGAAAACCAAGGGGAGGATATGTGAGCTCCCAAATGCAGTAGGTATATCTTGCCTAAGAGAGGCTTGGGACTCCCATACACTACAAGAGAACGTATGTAACCAATTATAGTGGCCCTCAACTTCAACGCATAAAGAGACTATGTTGTCTGACCCCTACCTAGCCACAATACCCTCTGCAAGCACCCCCTGCAATACCCAGGTAAGGAAACTAAGGTCACCCCAATATAACCAATGCTTAGGCAGATAGTCACAGGTGAGATCGACTGTATGGGCAGGGTAGCAAATCCTGAAACTCAAAAGATCCCCCATATATGAGTATGATCCTAGAAATATCTCTGACGCTCACAAAACATGACCTAGGGGTCATCCCAATCACAATAATGTGTGTTGGCTCATGCTTAACTCCTGTGTAAGAGGAGCATCCTGAGAAACACTAATTATACCAAAGATTTCACGATCACACCTGGACAAACACCTACTTGTTTTGTTTAGTGGTCTTGGAGAATTGACTCACAATGAACTATTCCAAGACCCTAAAACCTATTCTTGTTGATGCACCCTAGAAAATAAAAGAATTTAATTCATTTTATTCATTTTATTAAGCATTTATTTTATTTCGCTGTGATTATTCAAAGGATAATGGTCATGCAGCT
>LPNX010582787.1:23902-51059 GCA_001517045.1 Pseudotsuga menziesii | reverse complement strand
CACAATCCCAACAAGACATGGAGAAAACAAAGTAAAGCACTAATGGAAAAACAAAAAAGGAAATAAATGAGTAGAACTAATTTCAAAGAAAAATCAATGAAAAAGTAGTCTCTGGTCACAAAGGAAGCAGTCAACAGACAGTATTGGTACCCATGAGAACCCAACCACACCCACAACCCACCCAACGAATTCCCACATCAAAATCAATCACAAAACTGAGGATTTAGGTGAATGTCTACAGAAAACCTGCCTACGTACATGTCTATATAGGAAGAAATCATGTGTATACGTGGCTCTATAGGAAAACCCACTTATACCGAGAAAAATGTGGTAAAAAGAAAGCCAAGATCAAACCACTCAAGGCGACTGTCAATGAATAAAAAAACTATAAAATGCGACACAAAAATAGGGAGAAATGGGGAGAAATAGACAGCAAGTCAAGCCCATTGTGCCCCCAACCCCAAAGTAAAACAAGGAACCTCCCCAGCGGAGTCGCTAATTCTATTACGAATAAAAACTTCCTATGTCTTGGGGTGTACCACAACAGACAACTAGACAATAGAAATCAATCCCTTCCCAATATGTAAGAGAAACTAAACATCTAACACTAAGGGATCTCAAATCGTACCTTATTCTTGATAGTTGAAGTAGATCCCCGTTGAGCTTTTTCCAATCCCTCTTACGCTAGCAATTTTCTCTCAACAACAACAAACAAGACAAGCATGCTATATAATATGGTGTTAGATCTATTCTAGCATATCTAATCAATAATGTATAAGCAATTAAACATATCCATGGATTCAATATTCATTCAAATGCACATTAATGGACAGGAAAAGATATTTCTATTAATCAAATCAGACATTACACAAGTAACAACCTCTGTCGGCATGTCTGCGAACTGGAGAAGCCAAGTCCTCCATCTGGGTCTCCACCACCTCAATCATGCATCTCACGATAGCAAGCTCACAAGAACATGCAAGCTTGGGAAGAACACAAAGTGCTCCTAAGAGACAAAGGGAAGCAGACTCAAGTATATGCAAGCTATGGAAACAATGGACTATACTTTCGTTGCTCTTCAATTCCTCCTCTTCACTGTATCCAAGGGGTTACTTATATAGCACTCCAAAGGGGTAATGAAGGGTCAAATCCGAGCGATCGCAAGGCATATGCAAGGCCAAGCGTTAAATGGTTTAGACACACATGAAGGAAAAATCCAAAAATATTTGGATTAATGCACACATCTCGATGTATGCAGGTTTGAGGTCAAAAGTGGTGTATACACGCGATTATGGTATTAAAAGTCATGTACAGCAATAAACAGGTGTTTTTAGGGATGAACTTGGAAACATCAAAGTATAATATTAGTCCATGGGGTCTAAAGAGTCTACAGAGGGACAGGGAAGGCCATAAACATGTGATCAACCATGTGTGGTAAAATCATCTATAAAAAATAGATATATCATAGAAGCAGTCAAATCCTTGATCCATGATCAAGATACAACCATGCATTTATGGGATGAAGAAGCAAAGACCATAGTCTGTGTTTAGAAAAAATTATCCCACATTGTGCTTCGAAACAAAACTCTGAAAGAGATGTTTATTCTTTAGAATCCCGAAGTCATCCACCTGAAGATAATTGGTTTTCCTATTTACCTACATGTTCCCAAAGAGAAAATATCAAAGTTGGACCCATTAGGAAAAAATGGGATATTTTTCAGATATAGTGATCAGTCAAAATCATACAAAATCTATATTCCATGTTTCCTTCAAATTGAGGTCAGCAAAGATGTCACATTTAATGAAGATGTAGCTTTCATCAACTCTAGAAAGACCCATGTAGATGAATTTTATGAACAAGAGAAATAAGATATCAAAATTGTAGCGGCCATTAAATCACGAATTAGATATGATGAAGAATAACCTATACCAAAATATCATAACATGGAAGAACCTTTAGAACCTATATAGACACCTCATGAGATTATCTCAATAAGGATAGGACTAGCTTGGGCTCATGATATAATTCGAGAAGTAGAAAGATATGGTGCGCCAGAAGGAAGCAAGAGACCAAGACTTTACTCAAACTACATAGAATTAATGTATAAACTTGTTCATGAAGAACCTACATGTTTTGAATAAGCCTCAATGAAGAAGTAATGGATGGATTCCATGATCAAAGAATATCAATCTATCTTAAATAATGATGTTTGGCAAGTAGTTCCAAGACTGAAGGATAAATCAGTGGTCTCTTCAAAATGGATTTTTAAGACAAAGAATTCAGTTTATGGTAGTACTTAAAAGTACAAAGAAATATTTGTCACACGAGGATTCTCTCAGAATAAAGGCATTTATTATGAAGAGAGTTTTGCACTAGTATCCATATATATAGAAATCATAACCATTTTTTATTTGTCTTCCAAGATGAAATGGAAGTTACATCAAATGGATGTAAATACAACCTTTCCAAATGCTTTCATATAAGAGGAAGTGTATATTGAATGTCCTCTGGGTTTTGAGACACATCACAAGAGAACATATGTGTGTCAACTAAATAAAGAATTATATGTATTAAAGAAAGCATCTAGAGCATGGTACAAAAGAATTGATGGCTTTCTAATTATATTGGGATTTACCAAAAGTAAAATGTATTTCAACCTTTACTATAAGGTTGAATATGACAGGATTGTGATATTACTATTGTATGTCGATGATCTATTGTTATAGCATGATTTTCCACACTTGATATGTCATGATTTGATGGAATTTCCTTGTCGCAATGCAATCTCACTATACCCCATTTAATCACAATAGCCCTAATGCTCCTATTTAAACCCTTAAAAACCACTTTTGAAGATACAAATGGGTTACAAGTGTACAAATCCTGTCTACGTAGCTTGCAGCATTGTCACCTATGTACATCGGGTTTTATGCTTAGAAATATAAAATATATGGATTTTTCCCAATCAAGTAATAAATGACTTGATCTTTGGTCTTCCATATGCCAGGAAATGCTCTTATTCAACCCTTCATTTCCTACTGATGATCTATATATTAAGATATTATGAAGCATTTAGGAGGATAATTTTATAGAGTAAGCAGAATATAGTGAAAATTTGCCCCATTCTTGTATGCTTGAGTCCACGTCCATTTATCCTTTGGATCAAACATTAGTGCTCTTTCACAATTTTTTCATTGTCTTTGTAATCTTTCCATTTATGGAGGATTGAAGTGGTGGAGGAAATGGTGGAGGGATTTGGTTTCTTGATTCTGACGAGGTGCCGAAAAAGGTTGTGATTTTGTATCCCTTGTCTAATTCATGTGAAATAATGAATATTTTTATCAATGTATGCAATTTCTTTTTATACATGTTTAAATTGAGTATGACAGACTAGATACTAACACTTTATATATGATGCTTTCAAATATCTTAGTTGTTGAGGACAAAGTCTAGGGACAAGTATTGATCAAGAGCTCAATGGTGGCCATCTTTGAACATTCGATTGAGGTATGGTTTTTATCCCTTAGTTATTACTTTATTTTATATATCTATCATACTTGATAATGGATTGATTTCTGGTGTCATACTGTCTCATGTGGTCCACCCAAAGCCATAGGAAGTTTTTCTCTGTATAAAATTGGCAACTCCAATTGGGAATTTTCCTTTTTTTGGGGTTTGAGTGCATGTTTTTCTCATAGTTCTCTTTGTTTCTATGTTTTTTTGTGTCATGTTAAATAGTATTTTCATTCATTACAAATCCATTGAAGTGGTTTGACTCTTAACTTTCTTTTTAGCACCTTTTTCTTTGTATACGTGGGTCATAGAACATACAGTCGCATATATACATGGGTTGTACTCTACCTAGTTGTGTACATACGATGTTGTTCTTTGAAAAATTGCATATACCTCCCATTTGGGTTCAGTTCTTAATGTATGAAGATGTTTCACGGGTTGTGAGTGTGCTTGAGTCTTCTTGGGTACCTATGCTATCTCTTGATTGCTTTTTGATATGACCAAAGACCTATTTTTATTTGAAAGTATTTCTTTTTTATTTATCTCCTTATTAGTTTTTCCATTAGTGCATGAGTTTTTTAGTCTCGGTTTCTTTATTGGCTTATGTTTGGTTCTTGATGTAGGGGTTGAGATAGGTTATGAATTTTATTTCATTTTCATTCATTTATACTGAAAATACAAAAATATTTCTATAGTTTCATGATTACTTGCATCTTGCATTGAAATTGAAAGTTGTACTTTCATTAGGTTTGCTTATATGATATTAGTGTTCAAGATTTCATATAGGAATGATTTCATTTGCATTTGAAAAAGAAGGATTTTTTGTGCATTACATATAGTGGCATTCCATTTTTTATTTGAAAATAAAGTTGCACTTGGCATTTTTTTTAGGTATTCATATTTGCTTCATTGCCGAGTCGTAACATCACTAGTTGAACATCCATTTCCCTTGAGTAACTACACCCATTAAATTAATACTTAAATTAAAATTGATTACAAACATTTTATTTTATAGGGTGCACCAACAAGATTAGGTTTTAGAGTCTTGGAATAGGATGTTGTGAGTAAACTTCTCCAATACTATGGAACCAAACAAATAGGTGTCTATCCAGGTGAGAAGTGAAACCATTCGTATAATAAGTGTTCTCAAGAGGCTCCTTTTACATAGAAGTTAAGCAGGAGGCAGTGCACACGTTGGTGGTGGGGATATCCCTCTAATACCTTATGTTTGTTAATGCAAAAAATTGCTCACCTAGCTCTACATGGTCTAAGCCACATAAATACATCATTTTCCTATCATATTTCCCTTACTTTTGACCTTCAAAATTGTATTTCAAGTCCAAAACATCATTATTTACCATGGTTTACCTTCATTCTTTCCCAAAAAAGGGCCAAAAAAGGGATAAAAAACCTAAAAAGGGATTAAAACCCTAAATAGGGTTCCAAAACCCTAAAAGAGAGAAAAGTTCAAAAAACATAAAAGCATATTATAAAAATGGTGTAAAGGTCTCTATCAAAAGATTCTTACACCTTTTTTCCATTATTTTATTCAGTGAGTACGATGAGACAACTTTTGCTCTCAAATTATTCACACCCTATTTTTTCCATCATCTCATTTCCCTACCATTCCCACTTAGTATGTTGACAAATTCTTCATACCCACATGGAAAACCAACCTATAGAGAGGCATACCATTTTCGAGATTTGCACAGTGGCCCATTTTCAAAAGAAAGAAGGTCTAACTTTCGTGTATTTGATTTTATTTAGTTTAGCCGTATATGTTTATTTATTTTGTTTTACTAATATTGTTTATTGTTGTAGATTTTTTTCATGAACTCTACCTTACTATCCCATTTACGTAAGGTTGGTTCTTTTGCACGTACCGATGAAAACCCTGTTACAGTTTTGGCAACTCCGCCGGTCGATACTCTGAGATCCCAATTTTGCAGGTTTTTCTTTAGTTTTTATATCAATACATCACCAATCAGGGCCCCACGCAGTCGATCTGAGCCCTCACGGAACTAGTTCCTGGCCCCCTTGGCCCATGTTAGCCCTCTTTTCTAATTTTTTCCATGTCCGACCCAAGTCATTCCTATCAAGTGATTACTCACGACACAGTCACTCAATTTATCCTATTAAACATGAACTAGGTCGCGACCTGCCTCACAGGGCTCAACCGTGCCTGTTTTGGCCAGAAGAGTGACCCTAGTAACCTCTGTACCCTCATTTTGAGAAACCCAATCGTACCTTCACCTTTGTTAGGTGCAGCTTGTTTGTTTTATGAGCTAATCACCTCTATTTTCATGTTTTGTGTGAACCAAATCACGTATTCTACACTGACAAGGATGGATGTTAGTTAACAATCTGTTTTTTGTAAATGTTTTAGACCCTTTTCTATCCTCCACTTTGTCCAGAACTACTTTTCCTTTTCATGCCTGCTTTGGTACATCCCTTTTCTTGTTTTTTGTAAAGAATTCCATTGTTATTTATTTATTTAATAGTTGGAAGGAAAGTTTCATATAAAAGTGCATAGACATTCACACCATTAAAATAACACGCTCCATTCATGACTCTGAGCAGAACCTTAAAATTAATCAAATCAACATAATAACATTCAGTTTGGGACAGAAGTCCCATCTACCACAACTGTGGGAAGTACTTGGTCTTTTCCCTAAAAATCGTTACGAGGAGTACCACAAGAACCTCGAAGTAGTCAGCCATTGAGAGGACCTACCAAACGAAAAGGGGAACGGACCCCACCAGATTGACTAGATTCCCACCTATGACAAAAACCAAAGAGATGATATTTGTGGAAAAATGGTTAGCAGTTTTACCTACTTTGTGGAGTGAGGGGTACTACCCCAATAAGCTAGCCATCAGACATCCTTGGTGGTCGAGTGAATGCTTTTGAAACAATAGGAATATTATTTAAACCACTGTCCATATTCATTTCCTATTACTACTATAACCCATCATTGCTCCCCCACATTATTCCTCTCAAATTCGGGGGAAATCCTCTCAGTTTGGTTCTTTGGACTGTCACTATCGAATCCCTCTTTAACAACACTGCTCATCTTCAGAGGGACACATGACCTTTGAATCCGATTCAGATTCCTACCAATCCGATCCTACTTTGTTTACTGACCTATCTAAACCCATGGCTCACATACATCCTGGTCCCTTCCATGGAGGGATCATTGGTGGAGGACCTACGTCCTTTCCGTCCATAATTATAGGTATCCCTACCAATGGTCCCAACACCACTGCACACGCTGTTGTCGATATGTTGTCCACTAGTAGCGTCCCCACACCAGCTACCACAATTCCTATTGTACCGCCTTATATACCTTGGGGCAGTGGCCCTTCCATGACTATTCCGACTATCCCTACTATGGGAAATGAACCTCATATACCCTAAGAAATCCATGGACATTATTATCCTATAAAATCCAGGGCCATTGTCGGTCTATCCCAAGCCAACCTCAGGTCTATCCTACCTTTTATGGCTCGTCTTAACCTTCCATATTTATCTCGGTTAATTAATGACCCCATCAGTCATCAACCCAATTGGCTTCCCATGCCTACCAAACTTGCTTTAGACATCCCAATGTTTGAGGGAAAGGTGGGAAAGGACCCCAAGAACCATATCATGTCTTTCCATTTATGGTTTTCATCAAACAACATTGTGCAAAACTCTATTACAATGAGTTTTTTACAGTGCAAACTTACGGGTGTTGCTTCCAAATGGTACATTGAGTTGTCTCGTGCCTCTTCCCCAATTTTTCCTAACCTTCCTCCATGTTCCTCCAATAATTTCAACTATCCTTTTGATATGACGAGGGAGTGGAGATCCTTCTATCATGCCATAACAAGATAGCTACCCACATCAAAGACTACATCCATGAGTGGCGACGATGATATAGCCTGTGTAAGATCCAACTGGATGACAGGATATTCCTTGACTAGTTTTTAAAGACCTTACTCCCACCCATAGCCAAGGACATTGCCTCTGAGCGACACCAATCTAAGGAGGAGTCCGTCTTAAAGGCTCAACAATTTGACTTAATCTATGTCCAGTTTGGGTATTTATATAACATCATACTAGATTCTCCCCGTTTTGGAACCTCCCATCGTGACGCATTGGCAGCATCCCACACTGTGGATGGTGTCATTGAATCTGTCACACAGAACCCTCAGTACTATGTGGCACCTCCTATGATGCCACAAAAACAAACAAGGGAAGGGAAAGAAAAATCAAGGAAGAAACTGAGGTAATAATTAGCCACAAGGAGGCAACCAACCGCCTAAAATACCCACCAACAATGATGCCACCCACTGTCACAAAACCCCCAACATCCTGACCAACCAGGAAAGAACCCACAGTTACAGACCAATCATCTGTGTGCACTATGCAACACCTATGGTTATTACATGCATCTATGCCCTCACATGGCTCACGTCCGACAAATTCTCCAAAATGATGCTCAACAGGATGCCAACATAGTGACCCAAGCTCAACCCAAGCTAGCACCACTAGGTCCTCTACTTGTGGTCCTCCAAAACCCTCTACCAAACAAAGGAATGGTTTCAACCCAACCCCTTGACCCACATCTTCCTACAACTCCTACCATGACCCCACCTATAGAGACTAGAGTCCATCACCTCATGATGGTTCCTTCTAACGTGAACCTCTAGAATCAATGCAACCAGTATGCCTCCACAAAAAAAACTGTTGACCCATCAGTGGAATCTACTTATAGTACTCCAGTTTACCCCTCCACTTATCTATAACCCCCGCCGATGGGGCGACCAAAGTCCTTCAGTTTCCTATACGACGTATTGCCAACAACGTTACTATTCGAGTTGCCCTAAATTATAGCATCATTGATGACTTGGACTAATCACTTACAACCATGTGTGCTCTAGAAGTGTTGAAAACTTTACCAACACAATGAAAAGTGTTGTTATCTGCACTAGGTGTTGTTGATCCCTATGATTCTAGGTTGATCATGTCTGATCTGGATCAAGGAGAACCCAGTATGTCGTCCACTGTCTCCTCCCAAGTTTTGGTCTCAATTTGGAATTTGGTCGTACATCAATGTATCATTGATCAAGGGGGATCCACCTATGTTATGTTGACCTTTTTCTAGCAGAAATTGAGGTCCCCTACCCTTAAAATTTCCACTGGCTCCCTCCTTGCCTACGATGGCCACTCTACAAAGGCCCAGGGAATTCTTCTTAATGTTCCTATTTCATTAGTGGATGAAACAGTTTTTATTGACATCGAGGTTACTAAATCCCAACTTGATTATAACCTCTTTCTTGGACGTAGCTACATGTATGCCATGAGAACCATGGCCTTCACCGTCTTTCGATTCCTAATGTTTCCTCATGATGGAAATATTGTGATTGTCGACTAGTTGACATACTATGATCCATAGGGGCCAGCCACATCAGAACACGTCATTCCTAACATTGATACCACCATTGACAGTGTCCATCCCTTCCATATCTATTGTAGGCCTAGGATTATTTTCCAAGACTCCTACAGGGGACACCTTCCCATATTTACCACCTCTCCCTTTGCCGAATGACACAACGAATTTATGTACTATCACATCTAGTACCATCCCAACCACATCACAACAGTTGTCGTAACCCCAACCACTGCCACCCCAGAATTATTGGGTATCCTAATCCACACAATTCCCTTCCTATTTCCACCATATGGTATCATGATCGAGCCTGTAATGGATACTCTTAATTTACCTAATTTTACATTGGGAATTCCCGTGTGGTACCTTGAACAACCTACCCTACTTTCAATGCCCCAGGTTGTGTGAACCTATTGATATGGAGTAACACCCTCCTCTTGGACCATTGAACATGCATTTTGTCCCCAAAACTGACCCTCCTCTCCCAAAGAAGGTTGCAGGAAAGTCCACCAAAGTAACAATAGATCCTTGCCTTTCCTGACTCCACCTTGCACTTTGTGCGATATCTAAGATCATGCAACGCAAAATTTTCTAGAGATACCTATCCTTCACACACACATAGATGTTATGGATACAACTGATGGTACTCCAATATTCATCATCCCAGATATGCCAACAGTCAAGAACAAGTCATTGAGAAAAATCCATCCTTGTGCAATTTGCGGCTTGTATGGCCACTATTCTCTCCATTGACAAGACTAGTTCGAGTATCGGTAAGTCCTTGATGACATTCGGAATCACTAATGAGTCTGAAACCACCATCATTGAAGAAATTCACCCTTCATCTTCCTCCTCGAACACAACCACCATTTAGACAATATCTACTTCTAGTAGTACTTTACCGTCCTCGACTGTGGGAGATTGACCTGATCTATCCTGACACCACTTTTGTGGTGACAGAGAGATCATCAAAAACACCACTGGTTTTATGCCATTTCACTTAGCCCATGATGTAGAGTCAACGCTTCCCATTGAATTCCAGATTCCTCACCCGCGCACTTTGCGCCAACTACAGAGTCTCCAAGGTAAGGCCAATTTCCTTCGCCATAAGTCTTATTCCTGAGTCACTCACCATACAACACTTGGGGAACAATTTTTTTTCTTTTTTAACATCGTTTTTACTACGAGTTGGTGGCCCCCTCCAGTAGTTTCTCCATGTCTAGTCACAGTGATTCCATTTTATAAATACTTTGCATCATTTGCACGTGAGTAGGTGGATATAACCCCTTCTTACGCACCGCTAATAGCCCATCGGAGTGTGTGGTCCCACATCTGCACATGCACACAGTATGTTGCACATATGATCTAACTACCACTATGCTAGCATACTGTTAGGTCCAAAGACCTTCCCTAGAGGTCAAGGCCTCCCCATATCTCCCTGGTATTCCATGCCCATGTATGGATCATCGTCTACAAGGATAGGAAGCTGCCAGCATTGTGCAAAAAGCTCCTAGGTTAAGAAATGATCTTCTAGAATACCTCCCTCGCTGATTTTTTAGGCCATTTCCTAGAGTCACATTTATTTACATACCACCATCCGAATCAAACCTTGTACATTGAACTGGCTCTGTGCCCATAGACCTCCATTTGGTCTATTTTTTACCCGTGCACCACTACACCAGGGGCAGCTTCACTAGATTCGAGTGAGAGTCGTCCGGAGTCCATTCGAGATGTCTTTTGCACCACAGGGTTCGACTTTCCGTCCTCTGTATTTTGACCAGACCCCTGTCTCATGCTCTCACTATGATTTTCGAGGCCATTTCCCAGAAGTCACCACAATTTGCGTTCCATCATGTGATTCTCCCTTTGTATGTATTACCATGTTCACGATCCATTCGCTCCATCCATACTGCACAGTTGGCCATTTTTTACTACCATCCATCATCCCGCAAGGGGGCCTTAATAGTTCTATGCATTTATTCCTCTCAAGTATGTTCATAAGATAATCTCTTTCCATATATCAAACACTCCCCCCTTGCTCGATTGACCATTACGAAGTTTTTGTTAAGCTCTTTTCTGACTCCTAACAGAATGAAAATATCGTCGAGCATGCTTGCTTCCTTTCACACTCGTTAAAGTACTTGAAAGGGTGTCTATGTAGCCTCATTTATATCCATTTTTGGACTATATAGACTATGATAATAAAAGCACCACCTTGGCACATTCAATATAGGAATGTTTCCCTTTTCATCCTTTTACCCTTTCTTAGGCATTTGAACTGATCTTTACGAAAAATCTTATCATGGGTTGTCTTTAAGCTCTTTTCCAGCCTTCTAATCAAGAAATGATTGCCTAGAAAACTTGGTTTCATTCATGCTTGTAAAAGTATGTGAATTACCATCGAATCAATATAGATTTAACCTTTTTCAGGCTAGTTAGGATACAAACAGTAAAGAAGTATTCCTTCCCCAAAGGTTGAGAGAGCTCTCATGTACACACTTTTATCTTTTTTTGGAATCAAGAGAGTACATACAAAAAACATACCACACTGGAGTCTTATTCATGTTTTCAAACTCTCTAAAAATGAAAACAACATCAAGCATTTACTTTCTTTAGCTCGTTAAAAATCCACGAGATATTGTCATAACGGTGTCTTTTGGTGCCACCCTATATATTACAGTTTAGCATTTTTGCCTCATTGAGTTGCCTTTGTTTAGAGTATTCTATGATGACTCTTCCATGGATACTGTGAGTATTCATGTTCTAGTTACCTCCCTTAGGATTTCCAATTTGCAGTTATCTTCTCGATATTACATCTATGACCCCTATCCCATGAGTCATTTTCATTTGCTTCCATGTTAGCCCCATCGTCATACTATGAACAAAGGAAGCTTTTGAGTCCTCTGTATTCCCCTGCCCCTATTCCCCCATTCAGTCTGTCATTCCCTCGATTGTCCCACACCTTTGATTATCCCCCTCATGCTTCTTGTAAAGGAAACATTACTTCCTTACTTAGCTGCAGGTCTCCCTCTGTCAACATCAACAAATATATTCTAGAAGATAGACCCAGAGGTCTATGTATCCTAGTTTCATTCACCTTCTTGATGATTTCCTTTGACCACTTGAGAGGATTCATTAGTGCCTCTCAGGGTGTTTGTGTCTCATGTGCTTGACTTCAGCTACATCATCGCAATGTTGATATTTGTACAGGGTAGTTGTCCATGCATTATTTGATAGAAGACCCCGGTTGTCACCTGACTCTAGCACATTGGTGAGTCTATTCGCAGACCAAGACAGGTTCATGTCCCGTGTGATTTCCGGATTGCGTTGGAAAAAAATTTCAGAAAGCCCAGTGCAATGCTTCCATGTATCTCTAGTATTGATGCGACATACTATACCACAAATATTCTATTTTCCAGTCATGGAATCCCTCCAGTTATGTACACTTCCATAATCAACAGAGCATTAGTTGTGAATATATTGCATTCCAAGAGAATGCCATTGTTCATATGTATCAATTCTTCAGATAAGCATTGTATTCAACCTCTCATTGAGGCTACCATTATGTAACATTGGTTTAATATATATTGATCAACTCCCATATTTTTTATCCTTGATCCCATTTCTTATTCGTTTGACATTGTTACGAGCATGGGTATGCCCGCCTCGTCCATATACATGTCACATATTATATCTAGAGTCACCCATTGATGGGAACCATTAATAAAAAAAACAAGATACACTCTAGTTCAAATGAGGAAGTGTCAGTTCTCCATAGGTCTCTCTAGTCTCTCCACTATGCCCATGATCCTTTGATGTCTCTTGACCATGCGATGAGCTCCTGCCCTAACACATCAGGGGGCAATCTGCTAATGCAAAAAATTGCTCACCTAGCTCTGCATGGACTAAACCACATACATACATCATTTTCCTACAATATTTCCGTTACTTTTGACCTTCACAATTGTATTTCAAGTCCAAAACATCATTATTTACTGTGGTTTACCTTCATTCTCTCCCAAAAAAGGGTCAAAAAATCCAAAAAAGGGCCAAAAAAACCCAAAAGGGGGATAAAACCCTAAAAAGAGCTTCAAACCCTAAATAGGTCCCAACCCTAAAAGAGAGAAAAGGTAAAAAAACCTAAAAACATATTATAGAAATAGTTTGAAGGTCTCTATCAATATATTCTTACACCTTTTTCCATTATTTTATTTAGTGAGTATGATGAGACAGATTTTACTCTCAAAGTATTCACACCCCATTTTTTCCATCATCCCATTTTCATGCCATTACCACTTAGTACGTTGAGACATTATCTGTACCCACCTGAAAAAAAAAAAATCCTGTGAAGAGGCGCACCATTTTCAAGATGGTCATGGTGGCCCACTTTCAAAAGAAAGAAGGTCTAACTTTCATGTATTTGCTTTTATTTAGTTTAGCTGTATATGTTTATTTATTTCATTTTACTAATCTCATTTATTAATGTAGCTTTCTTTCATGAACTATACCTTACTGTCCCATTCATGTAAGGCTGGTGCCTTTTCACGTAACAGGGGTGAGAACCCTATTACAATGTTGATTGTTGGATATATTTCCATGATCTTATTCATATCTAAGGGGTTTTGAGGTACTTTTGGTGCTTTCAAGCTTCGGTCTTTGTTACCTTACCCATACGGTAGATGTTGTCTACAACTATCTACATAAGCATTGATTATGTTACAGTGACCTTAGTTTCCTTACCTAGGTATTGCATGGGGGTGCTTGCAGAGTTTATTGTGTAAGTGTCCTAACCGATTTCAACATTTAGTAGGATTACGACATTGTGATCCTCCACCCCCTCCTCAGAAGAGGGTTAGACATTTTAGGCAGTATTTTTTCACAAAAAATCCTATACCAAGTTTACATAAGTACTACATTGGAGTCACCATAGTTCTCTCCATTCCCATCATATGGAATAGGGGTAGGATTTGTTCATATTCCTCCTTCATCTACTATATGGTTCCCGGAACCCCGGTTTATACTGACCCAGATGGGGCTAGGTCTTTCCATACTACACGAGCAAATTTTTTAGAATTTATAGCCATCAAATGGAGATTTTCCCTTGGGAGGTCGAGTGTTGAGATTCATTCAGTTCCCGTAAGCTTAGGTACTCTTATGTTCAGCTTGCCAATCATCACTGCAGACCCTATTGTTGGATTAGGGGGAAAGATAACCCCTTGCCTTACTCATCAATTCAAAAGTTGTCATATTCCACCTTCTACTCCATTTGAAAGAAGGTCTTCACTTCCTTAATCTGGTCTTAACACTTGTGTTAATTCACTTGGGGGTGCTAGGGGATACATGACCATTTTGTTTATATTTTACATTCCTTATTATGTCCCATCGTCCACTGCATTGACTCCTTTGAATGCCTTCCTTATGAAAAATCCTCCCTATGTCTCGCATGGCCCCTTGGGAAGATATGATCCATTTAACTATGTTTTTCCCTCTACATCTGGTTACTTACCTCCTTAAATTCCTGGGGGTCAACTGATCTATCAGTCTTATAACTGTGGTTATATGGTTTCTCCTTTTCAGGGAATATTTTAATACAAAATACCCATGAAGCCTTATATGGGCCATGTGGGAGGAGGCTACTATTGTCAACCCATTGTCAACCAATATTTCTAGGGAGTGTGGAACCAAAGGGCACAACCTAGGCTCCCATTTTTAGCGACGGTGAATCTTCCTGACCAATCAAAGCTTATGAACCATTGTGTCAGCATCCAATGTGGCTCCTTTTCCTAGCCAAACTTACTTCGGATATACAAAAGTTTTAGGGTAAGAACAGAAAGGATATTGGTGATAATGTTACTACATTTCATTTTTGGTGCTCTTCAAACTCACTAAATAACGATTCTGTTTGACTAAGACTATTTCAACACGCCCTCATAGGTTCTGTAGTGAAATGGTATATAGAGTTTTCTAGGGGAACCTATCGAACCTTCAATGATTTAGCCTTGGTCTTCCTCAACCTCTTTCAACTATTGATACCAACCTCTTGAGACATTTTAGAAAGATAATCCCACCCATATCTCTGATCACATTCAAGAATGGTGTAGATGAAAGAGGTTGATTAAGGCCAACATTCAACCCAATTTTTTATTGGAATGGTTCTTGAATTCTTTATTACTATATATTGTGCAGGATGTCTCGACATCGGGAGTGACTACTTAGGAACATGCTATCTTTAGAGATCAACAATTATATTTGATTTATGCTCAGTTTGGGATTCTTTATGAGAATATACATGATGCACCATTGTCAAACACTGATCCTAAGTTCAAACCCATGCCACATGTCAATGGCATTGTTGGATCCGTAAGTACCAAATATTTCAATCATGTTACAAATAAAATGAAAAATTTATCTATTAACTAGTCTGTAGCTACACAATCTACCTCCTCATCCACTACCACCCAATCGATAGATGTACTTTCTGTGCAATCGTCGAACCAGAAGGGTAACCAGCGACCCGGACGAAATTGAAAGAAGGGAAGAAATAACAAGCGGGGTGGGAATAGAAAGGAGAATCAAAACCATGACAAGAATGATGATAATGGTGGGGGTGAAGTAACCTAAGTGGAAGGTCAAATTCCCTTGGAAGCTTTGTCGGGGAGACGATCTGTCCTACTTGTGCCATCGAATTGAGCATGCCTCAAAGCTTATTGCATAGAGCCTAGCTATGTTGATTGATTCCCGTCCTCATAATAAAAATATGGCTTCAAGGACCTCGAATACCGTAAGGAGTTCTGGTGGGAATCAAAACCTGCTATATGTGTAAGGTGGTTAGGGTTGTATAAACGTGATGTGAACAATCAATCTTGTGACTCGTTCACGAGACTATGGCCTATCACAAGTCACGATGGGTAGAGAACCTCCACCTCCCAATATTTATTTTCATATAGACAAGCCTAAAGTTACACCATGCATAAAAAAAGGGTGTATTAAAGCATTAGGGGCACAATCCTAATTCCTAAGCCTCCAAGTATTATTCCATGATTGAGTATTTGGGCAAGAATCCTTGTGCCATGTTGATTCTTGAAGTACTTTAGACTTGTCCTTCACAAATGAGAGTGTTTTTAGTTTCTCTTGGGGTAGCTAGCCTAAATGGATCCACTATGGTTATATTTCAGACTCATGATATCCATCCTCTCTTTCCTTACCATGTGGCTTTCGAAGTCCATGTGGAGTGTTTAAAAAACACCATTAAACACAAATTTGTTGATGAAGGATCTGCAACCTCCATGATGTATTTGGATTGTTGGAAAGGCTTGGGTTCTTCCGTGTTGTCCAAATATATGACTATACTAGCATCATTTGATGGACCTTCAATTAGACTACATCACGTTATTCCCCGAATTCTAGTCTAGTTTGGATGGAATACCGTGTCGGTCAAAGTTGAGGTGGTTGATGCGGCCCTCGACTACAATATTTTGTTTGGATGAAAGTGGATTTATGCTATGATGGATATCATATCATTTGCATCTTATTTCATGTGGTTCCCTATGAATATAGGATCATGACAATCGATCAACTGACGTTTGATAATTCAAGTTCATCGACATCATCAAGACCTACTATCCTGACCATTGATAATTCTCAGGTGACAACTGAGAATGTTGGTGCTGGAATGTATCCTTCATTAATGGGAAGTTTTAATATTTTGGCATCAATTTTAGCAATTAATACTACTCCTAGTGGTGTTACATCACCTTTGAGTTTACTCCAATTTTGCACCACGTATTTGGATGACCCATGGAATCTTCCTTCCTTGAGTACTTCGGACGAAGATACTAAACCTACTAGGGTAGAAATGTCATTTTCTACATCAAAGGCCACTTATCAAGCCATACTTGATCTTACTATGGATCTTGGTCCTTCCCCGTCGCAGAAGGAAGAGGAGGATATTTTTGCACCACATACTTGGGAAGTTGTATCATAATGCTCACATGATTACCTTGATGACACTTTTCCTTCGGATGAATCTATTCTCGAGGCCATGAATGGTCAAGAACAACCTTTCGAGGAGATGCATTATTGATCTTACTTCCTCTCGAAGCTGGAATGGATCTAGTGTGATGACCTTAAGAAATAATTTTTGTCATCCTAGGATCCCATTAGGCACTCATGGAATATATGTAGAAGGAAACATAGTGAATATATCTACAATTATTCCAATCAACATTTCTAAGATTCATAGTATATTTGAGAATGTTTATAGCGGTGCTAATTATTCACCCTCTGAAGTTAAAATGTACATCAATCTCATCAAATAATTTTGTGATGTATATTCTTGGTCATATGATGAAATTCCAGGTATCTATCCCACATTGTTGAACATGAAATGAAAACTTATCCAAATACTAAACATGTTCGACAACGCTTATGTGCAATGAACCCTCCTCAAGCGTTTTCTCCTAAGTGTGGGATAGAAATGTTGCTTAAAGTTGGACTTATATATTTGGTTCCCTTAACCGATGTCCATCCAACCCCGTTCCTATCGATAAGAAGAAAGGGAGCATTTGTGTATGTACCGACTTTAGAGACCTGAATATGGCTTATCCAAAAGATAACTTTCCCACACAATTCATTGATCAGATTTTGGATGAGTGTGTAGGAAGTGGCATCTTTTAGTTTATTGATGAATTTTCGGAATACAATCAAATCCAGATCAAACTCGAGGATCAACATAAAACTTTATTTATATGTCCTTTTGGTACCTTCTCATATCGAAAAATGCCTTTCTACCTGAAAAACAACGAAGCTACTTTTCGCCAGGATATGACCTTCTCCTTTCATGACCTTAAACATATTATCAAATTTTGTCTACATGATTTACCTTCTCACTCTCAATTGAGAGTGTATCATCTGGATCATTTGCATTTGGTATTTGAAAGATGTCATCGTTATCAAATTCGGTTAAATCCTAAAATGTGCATATCCTTTGTTACGGATGGTTGGTTATTGGGATTCATTGTCTCTAAGGACAATATTAGGATTGATTCACCAAATTTTGATGCAATAGTATGATTGTATGTCCCGTGCGCAATTACACACCTTTAGAGTCTCCAAGGGATGGTAATTTCTTACGTCAATTTGTTGTCAATTATGCCAGTTTGACCAAGGGATTTATGCACTTGTTGAAGAAGGATACTCCATTCTTGTGGAATCAGGAAGCATAAGAGTCCTTTGACGCTCTTAAGAAATCCTTAACATCGACCCCCATACATAGTCCACCTGATTATTATAGGGACTTCTTGTTATATGTTTCTGCATGTCTAGAGATGATTGGCATGGTTCAAGATAAAGAAGATGATGAGCTCCATGAGCATGTCATTTATTATATTAGCTGAAATCTTAATGATGCAGAACCTTGATATAGTCACGTTGAGAAATTAGCCTTAGCAATCGTCCATGCAGTCCAACATTTGAGACATTATATCTTTCTGTGCCAAACAATGGTTATATCACATATCAATCCATTTCAATTTTTCTTGAATAGGTGGATGATAGGGGTGATCATAATAAATGGATTGTTATTTTGTAAGAATTCGACCTCGGATTTGTTTTGGAGAAATTAAAGATCTCGTTAGGTTTTGTTGAGCTAATGATATATCTCCCTAGTGTGGGTGAAGATATGATTTATGAAGACTCATTTATGGATGGACACTTTTTTCTCATTTCATCTACAAAACCTTGGTATGGAAATATTATATATTATCTTTCGACTTTGAAGGCTGCCTTGAATATCTTAAGGGATGAACATCGATGCTTGTGTCATAACTCTAAGAACTCTCTCATTATCGATAAAACTATGTATCTTCATGGGGTAGAATCTATTTTGCATCATTTTTTGATGCATGAAGAAGCTAAGGGTGTGCTTAATCATAGCCATGGTGTATTGTGTGGTTGTCAGTTATCTGGGATCGCTACCAGGGTAATTTTTATGGGTGAAATTTCGCCAATTGGTTATTTTTTGGGTTTTTTCAAAAAATAAATTCGCTAGTTGGTCATTTTTAGTGTCTAATATTGCCTATATTTACATAATATATATATATTTTTAATCATAATATTCGCCAAAATTTACACATTTCATTGAAGTTAGTAATAGATGTTTTACCTAACACTTCTGAATGAGAAGAATGTTTAGGCCACTTATAGCATCTGGATGAGCAGCGTCGGGATGTTGTAGTGGCTCTAGATATAAATAAGCACTGTGTCAAGGCCCAATACAATAAGTTCATCTATGCCCATTATTATAGTGAAGGTAACTTGGTCCTCTTATACGACCAAGATAGAAAACCATTAGGGGTGGGTATGTTCAACCCCATGTGGCATGGGCCTTACATTGTGAACAATGTCCTAGAGAAAGTTTCCCATGAGTTATAGGAATATGAAGGGAATTCTTTAATGGATCCTAGAAATGGGCTCTACCTTAAGAAGTACGATGCTTGAAATTCAACTTAGGTTGGTACCTTGTATATTATTGTACAGTTTGTGCATTATATTTTTATTCCCTTGTAGTGTTATCAGTTTGTTGGCATGCTTCCTATTCTTTGGAATATGTTGACAAAGTCTTTGAGATACTTAGGATTCTCTCACAGTACCAGTCATCACACCTAGAACTTAGTTTCAGTTGCTTGGGTTATCTGCACACCTAAGGGTCAACTAGTGTCTTCAGTAGGTTTGTATCTCTGACCATCTTCAAATAATGTTGTTGAATATAGCGTTGTGATTGAAATATTATGCAATATCATTTTGAATGGCATTCAATATCTTGAAGTTCTCGTGGACTCGCAATTAGTTGTGTCACAATTGAATTGCATGTATCGTATTATATATCCTATGTTATTGACAAGATTCTTACAGGTAAGATTGTAATTGGAGCAATAGTTTGATTACATTACATACGTTCACATACATAGACATTATAATGATGTTTCCGATTCATATGCAAATTACGTTTTAGATTGGAAATTTTCTCATCATTAAAGAAGTAAGTACATAAAACATTCAAATTCAGACACATGTGTATATATCAAACCGATCACTATAAGCCTTTATTTCCAAGTAAGTGTTCCAAAAAATGGTATCATAGTACAAAAATGGGGCCTTAAGCCACCAAAAAATATATGGATGCTATAAAATGAATATCCTAGAAACTATGCGTATGGGTCTGGATGATGGTCATGGTAAACACTATAATATTTTCCAAACTCCTAAACAACCTAACCCATTTACAGAATACATCAACCACATGCCTCTGTGTCACCTCGAGCAAGTCCTTGACTTGCACCATGGGGATCATGTTTGTCAATCAAGCCACGATTCCATGTATTTTTTGTAATGTTCACTTGATGTCAACACCAATCATCTCATCTCCTCATCCCCTATGTCAATCTCTTGGGAATCCATCCAGTTGTCATAGAGCTATGTATGCACAAATAAACCTAGTGTCAGTACTTCATATCACCAAAAACATGTTTTTATTTCCTTATATAAAAAAAATACCAGAAAAGTCAAATAATTCAAAAAAAATTATGGGATGTTACCAATATCTCTAAATGTAGAACCTGGTGGTAGTGGCATGTCTAGATCTCCACGAAAGTTGATCCAATCATAGGGATAGTCATCTATGGTAGTGATATTTCACTGCAACAAGTGCAAGAAGTGAGCCGGGAAAGGAGTGGGTGCCCTACATCCCCCTAACCTCTGCATCACATCTGAACAATGTTCTTAGGATGGACTTTGTAGACTGTGAGAAAGGATCTCAACTCTAGGGCTAAGACTCAGTACCCTCTTGAAAAATAAAGTGCTCAATATGTTGGTAAACCCCAAAAAAATTATACAACCCAACTTGCAGTTCAACTATTGTTTCATACCGAAAGGAGACATCCCCATGATTTCTCTTTCCGAAGCTTGTCATTTATGGAGGATTGAAGTGGTGGAGTCCCAGGTGGAAGGACTCGGTTTCTTGATTTTTACGAGGTGTCGACATAGGTTGTCATTTTGTATCTCTATTTACATTAATAGAAATATACATTTGTCTTCTAATTCATGTAAAATTATGAATATTTTTATCCATTAATGTAATTTCTTTTTATACATGTTTAAATTGAATATGCTAGATTATATACTAATACTTTATATATCATGCTTATATATCTCTTTGTTGTTGAGGACAAAGTGTAGGGACAAGTTTTGATTGAGAACTTAACCATGGTCATCTTCGAACATCCAGTTGAGATACAGTTCTTATCCCTTAGTGAAAAACTTTTATTTTATGTATCTAGCATACTTGAGAATTGATTGATTTTTGGAGTCATACTATCTATTGTGGTCCACTCAAAGCCATAGCAGGTTATGGCTTTTGATTTAGCTCTAGATTAACATTTTCTTGTGACTGTTTGCTTTCTTTGGATTCTAGGTGAATGTTTTATTTAGGTTGTTGGTTCTCATTGGATTCCATTGCAAGTTGATTAAAAATTCTCTACAAATTAAAAAAAAAATGTTTTCAATTTATTAGTTAATAAAATTTGAATAAATCATTAATAAAACAACAAGAAATAAAAGAAAAAAATAATTAACTAGCTAGATGCTTGAACATCCCCATTCCAAAGTTGGATGGCATCTCTTAGATGCTTGGATTAGTGCCCTGTTGAGTTGGATGGTAGCACATGTGTCCTCATGTTATATTAAGGCATGGATTATTACCTTCGAATAGCCACAGTGTTGTTTAACAATAAACAACCATCTGGCCCTGTCTTATGTTTATCAAGAGCATGTGTGTACTCCTAATGTACATGTGCTAGAGATGGGCGTGTATTATAAGTGTGTGCATGATCTTGTTGCTTTGCAAATATGGAGGTTGGGGAATGTCGAACCAGGAGCATGTGCAAGATTCCATGAACATGTGCATGCTCATGTATTTTTTCTGCTATTGTGGTCTAGCTGCAACACTTTTGGAGACCATATTTGTGTCGGCCCCCCTCATGCTTATGATGAAAAGACCCTTCAGCCTTTTTTTGTAATCAACTTGCCACAAATGGGCATAGTCGCCACATCTCTTCTCAGAGATTAAGCTATCACTAGTTTAGTTTTTTTTTTTTTATAGTATGTTTTGTTTCATTCAGTTAATAGAATTTGAGTTTATTGTAGCACTGTGATATATGCATGCGGTTCTATATATGCTCTTTCATTTCATTCTGACATAAATATGGATCAACATTTTCCAAAACACGTGCTCAAAATTCTAGAAACTACCCTAAGAAACAACCATCATTCGTAAGAAAGGGGTTCCATCCTTTAGAAACAAAAACAACCATATAAAACAATGTTTTTAGACACATTGTCATTTCTAGATCATTTTCCAATGAAACAACTCTATCCATTCCATTTGTGGTAACAATGGAATATGCTTCCATTTTTATTCAATTTTGGTAAGAATTTTTTAAAATTCTTAGCGTAATGAAATATTTTAAAATCCGTCAAATCAAAACTAGTCTCAAATTTGTGGTGAGAGACAATTTAATAATATGGAATAAACCATTCAAATTTGGACTAATAGGATCCTTAATGTGTACCCAATGAATGCATTATTACCCAATCAATGTATCTGAGTAATGATATAAACAACTTATTAAAAAATTACCCTTCTTTTAAAATATTTAAATTTAGTCATCGCTGGCTAAGCAAGTGGTAAGTGGAATTGTTGAAATTGGTTGTAAATGGAAAGTCTCATGTTCAAATCCCCCCCTAAATTTCCCAGTGATTCTCCTAGTTAAAATAAATAAATTAAATTTACTCTTTCTTTCTTAGCAGGGTAAAATTAATATTTCAATCAACCAATGTATGGGAGTAATGATATTAACAACTTCTCGAGAATGGGTCAAAACACAAAAGGTTGGTTCTTCATACATACATGTACATACAAGAAATCAATATTTTTTTAAAAATAATTTTTATTTAACATTCATGAAAATGGGTCCAAACACAAAGACTTAGATGTTCATACATACATGTACATACAAGAAAACATTAATAAATATATATCTCGAAACATAATTGATGTAGTGGAGTTATTCGGGCAACAATCCTCTTCAATGAGTATTTTATATTTGTATACTTCTAATTGGTGTAAATTCCTTTGGGTTAGGATTTAGTTTTTTGTTCTCTCCTTAGCCCCATGTTTCTATATTTTAAATTTAATTTGAACATTTTTATTGGAGAAGAAGAGGTATTAGTGGCCCATAAATTAAATTTAATGAGTTACAAAACTACTTACCCATCATTTTTTAAGGTGTACTCTAAATACTCTACATTTTCAACTTTTTTTAAGCATATTTTTGGGGATTTTGTAGGAGTCTAGTTGGAAATTTAAATTTTACCAACAAAAAAATACCCCATTCCGACCAAAACCTATCATAAATTCCAAAACTTAAAATAAATAAATAACTACTTTTTTTAATCTCACCATTACTTGAGCTATAAATAGAAGAGACGCCTCACCCATCAGTGAGTGTATTTGTACTTTTGTGTATTGTTGGGTTGGATTTCGTTCTGTGTTGTGTATGAGAGAAAGGGAAGGAGGGATCTATTTCTGCATCTGCTTCCATGCCTTTGAGAGATCAAGAAGAAAACAAGAGAAAAAAATTGCTTAGTAAAGTTTATTAGAAAACGCTAGGTCTGATTAAGAGTAAGAATGCATTGTCGATATATATAAAAGAACATGTACTGTTTTTCTATATATATTATTATTTATTACTGTATGGTGCTGAACTTGAAAGTATATTTGTTTTTAGATTGCTAGCTTGAAGAATATTGTTTCTTCTTTTGTTCTCCTACTTCCGAGCTCTCTCAGATTTCATGTGGTCCCGAGAAATAAGTATTGCAATTACTATTGCAGCACTTAGCTTTTACTAATGACGATTCCAGGCCAATGAATCAATCATTCACCCACAAAAGGTTCAAGTCAGCCGATTCAGGCTTGGACCTCTAGTGGGCCAATGATTCATTTGTGATATATAAATGAGAGAAAGGGAATGAGGGATCTATTTCTGCATCTGCTTTGGATGCCTTTGTGAGGTCAAGAAGAAAATAAGAGAAAGAAATTGCTTAGTAAGGTTTATTAGAAAAAACTAGATCTGATTAAGAATAAGAATGCATTATTGATATATATAAAAGAACATGTACTGTTTTTCTATATATATTATTATTTATTAATATATAGCGCTGAACTTGAAACTATATTTGTTTTTAGTTTGCTAATTTTAAGAATGCAGTTTCTTCTTTTGTTCTCGACTCCCAAGATCTCTCAAAATTCATGGGGCCCGAGGAATAAGTATTGCAAATAATATTGCAGCACTTAGCTTTTACCCAGTTAATCAATCATCCACCCACAAAAGGTTCAAGTCACCCGATTCAGACTTGGACCTCTAGTGGGCCAATGATTCATTTGTGATATATATATGAGAGAAAGGGAAGGAAGGATCTGTTTCTGCATCTGCTTTGGATGCCTTTGAGAGGTCAAAAAGAGAACAAGAGAAAGAAATTGCTTAGTAAAGTTTATTAGAAAAAGCTAGATCTGATTAAGAATAAGAATGCACTGTTTTTTTTTTTTACAAGAACACCCCTTGATTTTTTGGCCGGAGTCGGGGACTTATATTTTTATCACTCCTGGGATAGATGTCACTCTGAGGACTCCCCTGTGGGAATCGAACCTGGGCCAGTGATGGAAACTCCCACCAGTTTAACCGCTAGACCACAGCTCAGCTGACATAAGAATGCATTGTTGATATATATAGAACATGTACTGTTTTTCTATATATATAATTATTTATTAATATATAGGGCTGAACTTGAAAGTATATTTGTTTTTAGTTTGCTAATTTTAAGAATGCAGTTTCTTCTTTGTTCTCAACTCCGGAGCTCTCTCAGAATTCATGGGGCCTGGAGGAATAAGTATTGCAATTACTATTACAGAACTTAGCTTTTACTAATGGCGATTCCAGGCCAGCGAATCAATCATTCACCCACAAAAGGTTCAAGTCACCCGATCCAGACTTGGACCTCTAGTGGGCCAATGAATCATTTGTGTAATCCAGCTGTTCGCGGGACTGTTCATGATATTGATTTCGTTTGGATAAACTGGAGAAATATGAGCCATGAGCCACGTGACTAGTCTTGGAATTAGTCTTGGAATTTGAGAAATATTGATTTCGTTTTTTTCCAAACCAAATCCTCGTGTGTTTTCGGCGGATTTATTTAATAGAATCAGTCAAAATCATTAACGAAAATTGTTATTTTATTCATTGTGCAATTTAACATTTGAATTTACTTCTTTTAGATTTAATGGCCGATTTTAAAATGATCCAAATCTTTCAAATTACATTTTAAGCACTCCAAAATACAATTTCCACAATTTTTTCTCTGTCTGATTCTACCGGATTCCGTCAGGTCGGAGGCGATTTAGCTATCCCGTACACTGCTCCGTTTTTCTAGTTCAACACGTATTTGACCGCTTAAATTCACAAAGAATAGAAAATTGCAGGAATAAAATTATTAAAACAATCAGTTTGACGTTTGCAAAACAACTGTCAAAATTACAAATACTGATGGTAAATTGTAGCATCAGGAGTAATCTGTCAAAATTACCAAAATTGTAATGTTAGATTGATGTTAATTACCAAAATTGTAGTATCAGAACTAATATGTCAAAATTATTAATAGCTGTTAAACTGTAGCATATTTGTATATATAACTTTTTGCGGCATTGTTCAAGTTACTTTCCGTTGGATTGTAATATTCCATCATGTCTCCTGAATACTGCAGATTCGAACCCTGCCCCCGCCTGCCAGTATGAGATCTAGCACAGGGTCGGTCACTAATACCAATCGCTATTCGACGACTTGAAGGAAGGTTATTGATTATGGCAAGAATCAAAACCCAGTTTCTTTATTTTTGAAAGTATTCTAGTTATAAATTTCTGGTAAAACATATATATACGTTCCAATTTTTCTTTGCAATTTAATCACAGATAAAGCATCTTGGCTTTGTTAGGCTTTGTTAATAATAGATAAAGCATCTTGGTTTTGTTAGTTAGTCTAATTTTTCATTATCATTTGGCTACAAGCATAAGTAATCTATATTTTCCAGGACGAGAAGCCTGAACGCAAACTCATTATAGCAGAAGCATAAGTAATCTATTTTTTCCAGGACGAGAAGCCTGAACACACACTTCTTATTATAGCAGTAGATGGAAGGGTTTTTCACCTTTCATTGTTAAATCCTGATGATTCATTCCACAAGATCTTTTTATTCTTCTCCAAGTACTGCAATGGTATTGTAAGAGATGCACTTGTAATTATAGTACTGGGAAAAGAGCCGGACAACTATTAGTCCTGGGATCTTACTGAACTATAATACATACAACTATAATATGGTAATACAGGTACGAAAAGAGTAACTCCTCGTATCCAAGGACAACAAGATGGATTTCAAAGTCTGAACATATCCGAATTTAGGAACACATATTCATTTTGTGTAAGGAAAAGCCCTCCTATTCTACATTCAAGAACTCACCACTTTTCTCCAAGAAATTGGACTGGTTGGTGAAACCAATATCTTCAACTTGTTCCAGAACATAAGAGCAAAAGCGAAACAAAAGCAACGCCATGATGCTGCACAAAGGGGTAAATATAGGAAATAATATAAAGCTTTCCTAAACACTACCACAACTGATTCCTTCCACGATACCCGTAACTCAAACTCTTCTTCAGCTATGATTTCCACTTCATTTTCCACCATCAGTACCACCATTTTTATCATGCTGAAAACAATGAAATGAATACCAATCAATCAAGTTACATTGATTGTATGGTCTTTTGAATGAATGTAACTTGATTGATTGATCGTTTTAGCATGATAAAAATGATGGTCTTGATGGGTCGAAAATGAAGTGGCCATCATACCTGAATTAAAGGTTGAGTCGTGGGTCTCATGAAACGAATCCGTTGTGGTAGTGTTCAAGAAATATTTGTATTCTTTCCTAAATTTACCCCTTTATGCAGCATCATGGCATCGCTTCAGTTTAGTTTTTGATATTCAGCTCTGGAACCAGTTGAGGATACTAGCCTCACCAACTGGTCCAATTTCTTGCAGATGAGTG